>VSMD01020673.1:0-53179 GCA_008750895.1 Mirza zaza
GAGTGTTTCTCTCCTGTCTTGTCTTGACTAAACTTCAACACCCCATCACATGTCGTTCCCAGAAAAATTAAATTGTAATGAGCGTTTTTGCAATAGGCTTGGACGGACGAGTATGAGATCTTGCTAGCGCACAGCTTGTCTAACAGCTCATGCACTGCTACGAATTGGCTCTCGAGTTCTATGCCATCCTCCTCACATTCATGCATAAAATCACTGCGTGCAAATACATCATAAACAAGAAGCTTCTCCTGAGCCATCAGGAAAGTCAGGTACTTTGAATGGTGTTTCTGGTAGTGGCTATAGGTTTGCATCCATCCAACCAGACCTCTTGCTCCATCTCCATGAAATGGGAGTCATTGCCACTCAGCTGAGGTTAGAAATACAATCCTTTTCATGGCCGTATGTCAGAGGGCGGTTGACCACAGCAAGAGAACCGAGACAAGAAACGCTAGACCCATTGGCACGGCGGTACTTCCCTCTACACTCGTTACAGAAGTTCTACATATTCATCTGGAGTTTTACTTTCATGCACAACTTTGTCATCTGTATTCATATCCAAGCATGCTAACTCTTTAATAATTCAGTTCTTCGTTGGTTAATGAAACTGAATGATCTGAGAAACAAGATTTCACAATAGATCCAGTCCTAAGTCACAAATTAAACTTTGGAGTTGGATGTTTGATTGCCAAGATAAGTTAGTTTGGTTACATTTTACATACATACATACTTACATTTGTGTTCTTGGGCACAGGCTTTGTTTCCTGCTTTATATCAATATTCTTTATTTTCTAAGGGATGATATCAAGGATTCATCAAACTTGAAGCCAGTTGAAGACTCTATTACTATGGAATTTTTAGAAAGTTCTTTATATTAACAAACACCGTAGAGAAATGGTTAAGACATAGATGCTAACATTGAACTTCCTAGATTCAAACCTTGGCTTCCTTCCTTCTTGACAGTGAGATCTTGAGTAACTTACCTAGGTTTTTTCAGCTAGATGAAAATTATAATTACGTTACAGGTTTGTATTAATAGCAAATATTAACCTAAGGAAAGTAATCCATGGAAGGTTTTCATATCTGAGACAGAAAACATTAAATAAATGTTAGTGCTTATTAAGGTTAAATAAAAATATTAGAACAAGAGGAGTGAAAGTAAATAAATGTTTATTAAATAAAATTAACAGCTGTAAGTTTTGATAATTTGAGCAACTGCTGTATGCACTTTTACAAACATTATTTTACTTACTACCCACGAAAACTCTGATATGTATATATATGTGTATTAATTCATCACTCAGGGGAGTGATTCATGCATAGAGAATCTTCATAACTTACTCTAGAGAGTCCATGACAACTAGACATGATACAGCTAGAATTTAAATCAAGTCTTTCTCTCACTGAAGCCTGTGTTCTCACCTGCCCACTATACTGCCTTCCTACTTCCTGTATACAAGGCCCTGTGCCAAGCCTTTGCAGGGACAGCCCGATGAACACTCTACCTCTCCTGCCTTCAAGGAGCTTCCACTTTAGAGGGTAACATACCAGTATTTTATAAGACAGATTGATGAAAGTCCTATCATACAAGTACATATTGTATATGAAAAATATACTTTGTGAAAGGAAGTTCTTTCTCCGTTTTCCACCTCCATAAATACCCAATGATCATCTGTATTAATGTTGGATATTCTGTGATATAAGAACAATTCTTTATTGTTTGGGACTGTCTCATATATTACATCCCTGGTTCTTGGCTAATAAATGCCAGGAAAGCCCTCACAAATATCAAAAACATTCCCTGAAGCAGTATTGTTCCCATTGGAAACCACTGTAGATATGGATTGTGAAATCAATTTCGTTGGTGGAGATCCAGAAGAAAAGGAGAGAGAGAGGGAGGGAAAAAAAGAAATAAAAGAGAAAGAAGACTAGAATAAATCAAAGAATGTGAGACTGTAAGAATTGTTTTATGAGACTTTCATTTTATTGTGTGTCGTATTTTTTTTTTACACACACAAACACATACGTACACATGCACACATGTTGTTCAGTCAAAAAAGAGTCTGGCCCTCTGAGCTTTACCATGGTCTGGCTATTAGACCTCATGACACTTTTCAAGGATTCTGTGCAGTATCAGGAGAGAAGTCACTGAGTAGGGGATTTCAGGACAGTGTTCTTTTTATATATTTAAACTGCTCCAAATGGGGAGAAAAGCTGACATAGTGATGGTCAATTATAAATGTATAGTTACAGAGCTAAGGTTTGGGTATAGGACACTCTCTTCTCTCCCTTGACTTTCATTTCTTCTTTTCTAATCCAAAAATAGATTTGAAGATTCAATTCAGACACACAAAAGAAAAGATGCTCCAACTTCATTAGCAATCAGAGAAATGCAAATTGATACCACAATGAGATACTATTTCCCACTCACCAGATTGGCACACATTAAAAATTCTGACACTATCAAGTACTGGCAATGATGTGAGACAATGAGAATGCTCGTGCAGGAATGTAAATCAGTGTAAACACTTTGGATTGGACATCAATTTGTCGTTATCTAGTAAAGTTACCATGTACGTGCCCTGTCACTTAGTATGTCTCTAGGTTTATGCTTTAGAAAGATTCTTGCACAGGTACACACAATGTGAATAAGATGACATGAACGAGACTGTTCCAAGTGTATTGATTATAGAGCAAACAAACTAATCAACCAACCCTGGAAACAACTCAAAGTCCAGGAAAAACAGAACAGATAAATAAGTTATGGAATGGTTATATAATGGAATAACACAGCAGTGGAACTCACTCAACAACTTAATTAATTTAATCAATAATAGCTATACACACCAACATGGTTTAGCCCATGAGTATAATATGGACTAGATTAGAAGAAAGTGCCATTCAGCCTTATAAAGGAAGAAAATTCTGACACACACTACATTATGGATGAGTCTTGAGGACATTTTGATAAATGAAATAAGCTAGTCATCAAAAGACAAATATTGTATGATTCCACCTAAAAATGAAGAATCTAGATTAGTCAAATTCATAGAAACAGGAAGTAGAATGATGGTTGCCAGGGCTGGTGGGAGGAGAAAATGGGGAGTTGTTTAATAGGGACAGAAATTTAGTTCTGCAAGATAGAAAAGTTCTGGAGATTGGTTGTACAATCATGTGAATGGACTTAACAATACTGAACTGTACGCTTAAAAATGGGTAAGATGGTAAATTTTATGTTATGTGCATTTTGCTTCAATTAAAAAGTTTTAAACTTAAAAAAATGAAAGTTGCAGAAGAATACACAAGGTGTGATTAGATTTTTAAAATCGCAAACATCTGCAAATTTACCATGTAATTCTCAGAGATGCAAACATTTACGGTGAAGTTATAATAAAAAGTAAAGTGACGTTGTGAGATGGCAAAGGGCATGTAGGAGTCAATACTGATACTTATGTTCTAACCCTTAAGTTGGGTGTTAGACAGAGTTTGATGCTTGCAAGTGTATAATATATATAGCTTATAAACATACAAATTTTTTAAGCCAAAAAACTGTGGTCTGAATGTCAAAATTGAGATCAGTATGATGGAGTGTGTGGAAGCAGGTTCCAGTTAGAAAGTCATTCTGTTTGCAATAAAGCATCCCATCTCCTGGTTAGAATCAGAATTTATGTGCAGCCTGTTCAATAAAATATGAGTAGCCACTGTTTTCTTATACTCCCCTAGCAACAGCTAAGCACTGACACCAGAGAAAAAAGCCACATCACAGATGCTCTGGCAGTTTCTCTCTAAACTCTATTAGCCTAACCCAAAATAGAATTCTACTGGTAAAAGAAGGGAAATTGAGGATCCGGGAGAAATATTTTGGGGGAAAACAATTTTAAAATTGTTTAGTATTAAATCAACTGTGATGTCAGGTCAGATTATTTTGAGAAATTAATTTTTTGTCATAAACTATAGAAATGTAAAGATCTTTTTATATTTAAGAAAAGAATAACCTTTTTGGTTCCATCTGGAACAGTGAAAAATCTAAAAAAAACAATGGTTGTCCTATTATCATTCAGAATTCAATGAGGGTTGAAGATAATGTTAAGGTCTCCAAGCTGCCTGTTAGCTTTTGTCCAGCTCATTTCTACACATTTCCCAGGGGCCTAAGCAGGAACACCTTCAATGCAGGCAGGGCTGTGGTCCACCATGGTCCCTGCCTCCACCATGGTTCATATCCATGGACATTGTCAGCTCCCAACCTCGGCTCTGGTCACCATCAGAGAAGTTCACCCACTGATGCCCTAAATATACTGTTCCTTTGATGTCAGTGACTTCCAAGCCTGGAGAAATATTCAGATTGGAGCCAAGAACAGAGAGACAGGGCAGAGGATGTGAACAGGGAAAAAAATCAAACCAAGAGGCGGCACTGATGCTAGACAACTTGGGCTTCTATTACAGATGAAGCTACAAATAGATTTTATTTTGACGTATAAATAAAACAAGAATGAAGAAAAGTCGATGACGACTTTAAGATCACATGCCTGATTTGGTGAGCTGACAAGGTCGTTTCTAATCTGTGGTATCTGTTAATAGAGAGCAGCATTGCTTACATAAGAATTTTATTTCTACTAAGGAAGTACTTAAAATATATCCTGATAAGTTTAACTACATGAACGTCTGAGAGGCTTCATATACTTGCCTTCCAAAGACTTACCATTCACTTCCAAAAGATGTTACTAAGAAAATGTAGAAATGTCTCTTTATAGTATTGAATTTACAAGTGTTTCCATCAAAATGGAGAAGCCAGCCAATACTCGAAAGCAGCAAAACTCCTAATGTCCACTTAGAGTTTCTATTCTCCAGGACTTATGAATTACCACCTGCCCTTAATCAAAGCTTCGTTGTAAAAGGTCTATTTTCACTTGTCTGAACTTTGTCCAAAAAAAAAAAAAATTCGGGTCGCAGAAAACCTCAAATATTTAAAAATATAATGGATAATGGAAAACATCTCAAGTTTAAAGGTGTTTTTGCAAAGAAAACAAGTGTTATCCAACTTTGGCTAACTCAAGACTTTCCCTAAGAGATTAACCCAATCTTTGGGATGCTTTTTCAAAATAACCTGCTGCAGCGGTGAAATATGATTTTTTTTAAAAAATGATTCTTCTTAAGTCCACATCATCACACATTATCCAACTGTACGATAGGTCAAAGACATTAAAAGATCAAAAGGAAATCAGATATGACCTACCAAAGAGTGAAATAATACTGGAGTGGTCACCAGCAAGATCTCTATTTGTAGCCTGAAACCTAACACATTATAATCAGGTTATAAATTTACTGGAATAACTGAAGATGGAAAAAGGAAGAGGGTAGAAATATACAGCAAGAATTCCTTATAGTATTGTAGTACAAGTGTCAATAAAAGTCTGACAAATTCATGCAGAGGGACTTTTTAGTTGTTGAAATAAAACCGAAAGATGCATCTAATATAATTTGGATTGTGTGGGCTATTAGTGAACAAAAACAACAAAAAATAAATTGAAAAATAGACCAAAATGATCCTGTAAATAGAGTTAACAAAATGTGGAGCTATTTGCCTTTGATCATTCTCGTACTTTTCAAAAAAGACTTCAATGTCATATTATGTTTTCTGCACTGCAAGTCAGCCAGGAGGGATGTGGACACCATTTCCTTTATTAACAGGTCATGGTTTATTGATGATGGCATTACTTATAAATGATGGGTTTATTTTTTTCCCAGTTCTATCAAAATTCTTAACTAAAATATTTTTTCTTTTGTTTGTAATGTAGAACAAATGACCCTCTCATATTTGTGAACCTTGAATAAAATTAAAAAGTAAGCCATCATTAGTAAAAGACATTTAACACAATAAATGAGGTACACTGTGCAATTGTCCATGAGTTTTCTCCTCCCTGGAGGAAATGACAGCTGATGCTTAAGGCATGTCATTAATAACTCTTTATTCAAAGGCTGATTTCTGTTACTTAAGAGGCCAAGTTCACCAGCAGACTCCTAGTCTGGAGGCAAGCAGACACCAAGCATATTATGAAAGATGACTCACTTAACTATACCAGATGTACTGCAAAACTCAACAGGCTTCTGAAGTGTCCCATCAGGGACAGAAACAGCTTTCCAGCTTACTGTACTGATAATTTTATTTCCTCTAATTAGAAGAAACCAGACTAAAGGAAAATCTCATAATAGGTATTTGTTTATTTAAACATTAGCTATATTCTCACAAAAGGAACCTCTTTGTATATTACTACCTGACAAATAATATTTTAAAGGGAATTTTCAAATCTAACAGATATTAAAGCATTTAATAATGATTTTTTTCTCTTTAGATTTTAATAGTTTGTTTAAATGAATGGCATTCTCTTTCCAAACATTCAATAATAAAGGGAAAAAAGATACCTATTATAACACAAACTATATGGTATTTGTCATTTTTCTTTTTTTATCTGGATTAAATTCATTAATATATATGTATGTGAACATTTGCTATAAACTTGAGAGAGAAACTGACATATACTTAAGTAAAAATTTGGAAAACACTGCATACTATTAACTTTCAGAGATTTATAAGCTGCAAAAAATGAGCAGTTGATATCTATCATACCTAAAGGAAACAAACATCACAACATAAACACCACAAATTATTTATCTTCATAAAGTACAAAAGCATATATTTTTGTTGGCTCTTCCTCTGGTTTTTCATTTTTAAAAGTAAATAAAAATTCAGAAAGAAATATATTTTTAAACTATGAAGTATAAACATGAATAGTTCTGAGAATAGAAAACTGAAAAATTAATGAATAAGAGAAAATTAATACCTGGGGCTTTAAAAAGAGATACAAGGAGCTTATAAAAAAACATAGGGATATCAACTTCTAACCTCAGCTGGATCAGGCCTTTCATAAATAACTAGAAAAATATACATGAGTCAATAATTTCTAGGCAATGAACAACAGTAAGTACAAGCATGCAGTCCCTGAGAGAAGAGAAATGCATGAAGTGATTACCTTGGAATTCTGCCTGGGGACAATTTTCTGACAGCAGCACAAGATGGTGGAGATCAAGCAAAGCACAGACGTTCTGATGATCTGAGGAGGAAAAGATCAGAGTTTGAGGTTGTTGAAGTTGCTTAAATGTGAATGGCTGGGTCCTAAAGGGTAGAGAGCTGCTAGAGTTGGGGAAAATGGGCTCAGAGGTCTAAACATATGTTCTCCACAAGTCCTGTGCTCAGGGTTGGGCTGTGAGTGTGCAGAGCACTACATAGTCTAACCAAAGGGCATTGACAGCCAAACAGATACTGAAATCAAACAGTGCTGAGAGACTTTGGAGTTATGGCTCTATTAGATAGAAGAGGCCTTGGAAGTACCCCAGTATACAACATTAACATTGCTGAGAAAGCAGAAAGTCCGTGCCTTAGGAGGAAGGACCATAACTTAAAGTAAGGCTTCCACTTGCTTGTCTTTACAAATTGTAATACTACAGCTTATCAAGATCACAGGGGAAACAGAATTTGGAGATTTGTCAATTTGAAGAGCTTGGGAAACATGGTGGGCTTCCAGTAGATTCAATCTGACAAACTGTAATAAAGCTTAATACAAGTTCTATATGATCATTTAAAAATTAAACTTCAATTAAACTACAAGAAAAAAATCAACATACTTTAAAGAAAACAAAATATAGTTTTTACAACATATCTACAATTTCCTATATACAAACAGAATTTACTATACATGTGAAGAAACATAAAAATGCTTCCCATAGTCAAGAGAAAGAATAGTCAATAGAAACAGATCTTGAGACTACATATACGTTGGAATTAGGAAAGACTATATAGAAGTCTTTATAAATATATTAAATAACCTAAGAAAAAGATGATCATGATAAGTCAATTGAAAAGTAATATCAGAAGAGAAATAGAAATTATATATAAAGAAGTTCTAGAACTGAACGGTACAATGACCAAAAGGAAAAATTCACTAGATGAAAAATTCACAGCATATTGGAGAGTGAAGAAAAAATGGGTTAGTGAACTTGAAGAGAGACTAGTAGGAATTATTCAGTTGGAAGAACAGAGAATAAAAAGATTGAAGTATGAAACTGAACAGCATTTCAGAGACTTGTGGAACAATATCAAATAGTCTAATAAACATGTAATTGAAATAACAGAAGGAGAAGAGAATGAGAAAGAGCATAAAAATATTTACAGAAATAAAAGCCAAACATTTTCCAAAGTTGACTTTAAAATACTGACAAACAGATCCAAAAAGCTCAGCAGGTCCCAACCATGGTAACCACAAAGAAAACCACACTTCGGCAAATCATAGCTAAAAATCAATAATGACAAAACGTATGGTAGACTTCTCAAGAGAAAAATAAAGGCCAGAGAACAATGGAAAAATATCTTTTAAAGTGCTAAAAGATAAAATTATCAACCAGAAGTTTGTATACAGTAAAAATAATCTTTAAAAACAAGAGTAAAATATGTACATTTTAAGATAAATGAAAGCTATGAGTATGTATTGACAGGAAACTTAAGTATTTACTTTAAACTGAAGGTAAATGATACATAAAACTCAGAAATAGTAAGAAATGATTAAAACTCATTTCCATCCCAGAGGAATGAATAACAAAAATGAAAAATAAGTGGGTAAATGTAAAAGATTACTTTTTGGTGTAATTTCTTTCAAAGATAACTAAAGTAAAAAATAATATCACTGTAAGATGGGGTTAATAATGTCGAACAAGCAAAAACAAAAAATAGTCCAAAACACTAAAAGGGAAGTGTACTGAAGTATGCTGATATAAAACTATTAAAGTTGTGAAGTGAAAAGTATGAAATGCGAGTAGGAAGAAGAAAGTGGGGGAAAATATGATTTGGTACATTACTGAAACTAAAAGAAATTGATAAACTAAAGATGAATATTGTGTGTCCTAGAGCAGTCACTAAAAGTAATAAAGCAGAAATAGTTAAAGAACTAAAAGAATAAATAGAATGAAAAATGAAAAGGTTCAGTGAACTTAAGAGGTTAAGGGAATAGCAGAGAAACAAAAAAATAGAATGAATGGAAAAAAATAACAAGATGTATGTTAAACATAACAATATCAACTGGTACATTAAATGTAAATGGAATGAACAACCCTAATAAAAGGCAGAGATTATCAGACTGCATATAAAAGGTCCAGCTATATAATGTACTTTATAAACTAGAAAGGTACATTTTTAATATAAGTGCAAGTGTGCTGAAGTAAAAGGGTTCAGAGGATTTCCATGTGAACAGCCAGGATAAGAAAGTTGATTAGGCCATCTTCATAAAAAATGGTCTTTAAGACAAAAAGCATTTGTTGAGTTAAAAGCAGACAGTGTATAATGGTAAAAAAAGACAATTCATCCAAAAGACATAGCAATCCTAAATGCAAATGCATTTATAACAGAACTTCAAAATACATAAGCTAAAACTGACAGAATTAGAGAAAGAAATAGACATAAAAGTTAAAGCTATTTTTATTACTCTATCAGTTAATAGATCAAGTAGGCAAAAAAATCAGGAAGGATACAGAAGATCTGAAAAACACTATCCATCCACTTCACCTGATTGTCATTTACAGGCCATTTTGTCCAACAACTGCATAATGGATATTTATTTCAATGGCACATGAAATGCTCAAGATAGACCATATGCTGAAGTGTAAAATAAGTTCAAAAACTTACAAGTTTGAAAAATGACAGAGTACATGCTCTGATCATAAGAAAGTTAAATTAGAAACTGGTACCATTAAGATACCTAAAATATTCTAAAATTTTGGCTCAGTAATATAAAAAATAAAATACCCCAAATATTTGAAAATTAACACACTTTTAAATAACCTATAGATTAAAAAAGGAGTCATGGTCAAATGAGAAGCCAGGTGCAGTGGCGCCTGTCTGTAGTCTCAGCCACTTGGGAGGCTGAGGCAGGAGAATCACTTGGGCCCACGGGTTCAAGGCCAGGTTGGGCAACATAGCGAGACTTTGTATTTAAAAATCACAAAAGACAAATGCTAAAACATTTCAAAACAAATGATAATAAAAATACAACATATCAAATATGCAAAAGGCAGATACAGCAGTACTTAGAAGCAAATGTTTAACTGTAAGTGACTAAAATTAAAAAAGGGAAAGATTAAAAATCTGTTATCAAGTGTCTATTTTAACAATATAGAAAAGAGCATATTAATCCCAAAGTGAATAGAAAGAAGAAAATAATAAAGAGCAGAGATCAATAAAAAAATAGACAAAATTAACAAATCAAACATTTCTTTGAAAAGATTATTAAAAATAAGTTCCTAGTATTAGGAAAAGAAAGAAAATGTAAATTACTAATATCAGAAATGAATGAGAAACCACTCTATAGCCCACATAGTTTAAAGAGAATAAAAGGACTTATTCTAATACATTTAATAACGTAGAGGAAATGGTCACATTCCTTGAATGACATAATGTACCAAAATTTTACCCTAAAAAAAAATAGAAAATCTGAGTGGCTCCATATCTATTAAAGATTTTGAATCTATAATAAAAATCCTTCCCACAAAGAAAACTTTAGACCCAAATCATTTCACTATTAAATTCTCTCAAATATTTAAGAAAAAATTAGTATCAATTTTATACAAACTTTCAGATATGAGAAGAGGAGAAAATGCTTCCAAAATTATTTTCTGAGGCTAGTATTAACCTGATACTAAAACCTGCTAAAGATATGACATTGCTTGCCATTTACAAAGAACAGATTATGAAGAAAATCCTAAGACATATACTAAAAATTAATAACAGAATTTAGCAATGTTGAATACTACAAGGTCAATGCACAAAAATCAATTGTATTTTGGAACAAAGAGAGTAGAAACCCTTTTTATTCTAAGGTAGGCAAATGATTCTTAGGAGAAAAAAACAAAACAAAAACACTAGATATAAAAGAAAACTTAATAAAATAGATTTCATTAAAACTAACAACTTTTTCTTCTCAAATAATACCTTCAAGAAAACAAAAATGTAGTTACTTAGGAGGCTGAGGCAGGAAGATTATACGAGGCTAGAAGTTCAAGATCAACCTGGGCAACATTGAGAGATCCCATCTCTAATAACAAAAAAAAATTAGCTGGGCATGGTGGCATGCACCTGCAGTTATAGCTACTCCAGAGGTTGAGGTAGGAGGATTGTTTAAGCCCAGTACAAGGCAGCAGTGAGCTAAGATTGTGCTACTGCACTACAGCCTGGACAAGAGAGCAAGACTCCATCTCTCTTTTTAAAAAAAAGAGAGAAAAAGGGATAATGAAACTGCAAAGCATTTTTCTGTTTTGAATTTAGTTATTTAAAGCTATAATTTTTTCTCTAAGATGAGAGAAAATATTTGCAAAACACATATATGACAAAGGACTCACATCTAGAATGCAGAAAGAACTTTAACAAATCTGTAATATAAAGATAACCTGATAAATGAGGAAAAGATGAGAACAGACATTGCACAAAAGATGTGTAAATAACCCACAAAAGGTGCTTAACATCATTAGTCATCAAGAAATGTAAGTTAAAACCACGAGATACCAACACACACACACACCTTAGAATGTCCACAATCAAAAAAAAAAAAAAAAACTGACATTACCAACTGTTGACAAGGAGCAACTGAAACTTTCATACATTATAGGTAGGGATATAAAATGATTCCATCACTTAAGAAAACAATTTAGCCATTTCTTGTAAAGTTATACATGCATTTATACTGTATGAGCCAGGAGTATTTACCCAAGAGAAATGAAAACATGAATTAACACCAAAACTTGTGAAAATGCAGAATAGCTTTAATTATAATAGCCCCAGACTGTATATTCCATGTAAATTATACATCAATAAAGCTCATTAAAAATATTTCAAGTACAGGCTGATCTACAATTAGCAGAACCAGTTCTGCACAAAAGGTACAAAAACTACTTTTACACAAAATTCACTTGAAACAATTATTTCCACTTAAAAAATGCTAGGCAGTCCTCTCAATATCGTCTGTCTCTGCATATTACCTGGGCTTTTTATACCCAAATCCTAAAAAAATGTCTAGCGGGATGCTAAATGTGAAACAACACACAAAATATTGTCCCTAAATTTCAAATTTGAGATAGATGATCTCAGATGCATGAAGATGTATATAAATACTTATTCAAGAGTAGTGCATGTCACTTCTTCCTAAAAGAGCCCACAATAGAGGGATGTTGATGAGATGGGTAGAAGAAAAAAGCAATCCAAGCAAATGTCTGTCCCGATTTTAACCTTGGTACCCTTTTTGATGGTTACTGAATGAGGTCAAATAAGCGTTATGCCCAAGTTCTTAAATCTAGTCCCAAAGTTTAACATCAGACAGATGCAAACCTGGTAAAATGAGTCACAGAGATAGTTTATGAAGCTGCTCCTTACAGATGGCTTGAGCATCCTCTGTTAAGACAGGTGGAAATTCTGGAAAACACCACAAAAACAACTGCAAACTTGACTGTACTGTTTTGCAAATGAGAAATTCTGCTAAAGATATTACAAAGTTTGTGCATTTGTTCTCTATTTGCAGTGAACAATCTTGCCCGTGAAGGAAATCCTAAGAAATGTACCAAAAATTTGCAAGAATAAGTTACTTACACAAATCACAAAGAGAACTATTTCATAAGAAATAGTTTTATATATAATAACTATTGGCCAGTAACTGGATAATATTTAGTTTAGGTTTTCCAAAAGTAAATAAAACGAGTCACTGGTAAAATTTGTTTTAAAATTTCAGGTTCTTACATAGGGCAATCACATCTGGATCTTCACAAAAGCCCAGCAAGGTAGATTTTTATTTAGAAGAACTCAATAAAATGTGATATAAAATAAGTATATTTACAGCATGATTATAGACAGCATAAAAAAGTTTCAAGACTGGTGTGTATTCCCAACTATAATTTTTTATTTTTCGTGTGACTGACTATTGACCCCTGAGGATAGAGATGTGACAAGTCTTACATTCACATTAGACAGATTCTAGCTTATCCTAATGGTTGCCTGTAGCTGTGTTTCTTTCTTTCCTTCTTTCTTTTTTACAATTCTTCGTTATAAGTACACCAGTAATGGAAAAATGTCAAAGGTTGTGATTTAGAGATTAAAAACAACCCCCTGTCCCCTGGCATTTATACAATCTATTTTTTTGCTTCCATATCTTGTCTTAAACATAGAGCACTTATATAATGCTGTAGTCTT
Source organism: Mirza zaza (assembly GCA_008750895.1). Classification (NCBI taxonomy): domain Eukaryota; kingdom Metazoa; phylum Chordata; class Mammalia; order Primates; family Cheirogaleidae; genus Mirza; species Mirza zaza. The sequence goes on from VSMD01020673.1 coordinate 13,274, forward strand.
TTTAGAGACTCTGACATACTTTACGGATATAATCATACAATGTGGTTACATACTCTTATCCTTTTATTGTTTATAATTGGGGAAACTGAGGTTCAGAGGCATTCAATGATGTCCCTAAGGTCAGAAAGCTAGAAGATGGCAATGCCAAGTTGAAAATCTAGGATTCCCGACTCTGTTTCTTTCCTTTTTATGTTTCTTAATTTCTGCATATTCTGGGGGTACAAATGTTTAGGTTACATGTGTTGTCCTTGCTGCCCCCTTGTCAGAGCTTCAGGGGTGTCCATCCCCCAGATGGTGCACATCGCACTCATTATGTATGTATATACCCATCCCCACCTCCCCCTCCCATCTGCCCCACGCCCAATAAATGTTATTCCTATATGTGCACTTAGATGTTGATTAGTGAAACCAATTTGCTGGTGAGTACGTGTGGTGCTTATTTTTCCATTCTTGAGATACTTCACTTAGTAGTATGGGTTCCAGCTCTATCCAGGAAAACACAAGAGGTGCTAGATCACTGTTGTTTCTTATAGCTGAATAGTACTCCATAGTGTACATATACCACATTTTATTAATCCACTCATGTATTGATGGGCACTTGGGTTGTTTCCACATCTTTGCGATTGTGAATTGTGCTGCTATAAACATTTGAGTGCAGGTGTCTTTTTTATAGAATGACTTTTGTTCTTTTGGGTAGATGCCCAGTAATGGGATTGCTGGATCAAATGATAGAACTACTTGTATCACATTAAGGTATCTCCATATTGCTTTCCACAGAGGTTGCACTAGTTTGCAGTCCCACTAACTCTGTTTTAAAAAAAATTTTTTTTTAATTGGTATATATTCATAAGGGACAAGTGCAATTTTGCTACATTGATATATTGCCTTGTGGTAAAGTCGGGCGTTCAGTGTATCCGTCACTGCGGCAATGCACATTGTGCTCATCGAGTAACCTCCCTGTCAAACACGGCCAGAGATATTTTAAATGGTAAAGATGAAATTAAGAAGAGTCTCAAATCCCTTAACATTATTCAATAGGCTTATAAGATAAGGCATAGAGAAAATGTATTCTACTGGCACGGTAGTTGGAGAATTCGATTCCAAACTTCAAAATGACTAACAGTTTAGCTTTACAATCCTTTAAAAATTTAAAAAAAAAAAAATCTAAAAGGTCCCTAGCTTCTAGCACATCAATAACCACTAATTTGTTATCAAATCACATTTGTAGAGAAAAATACTTTTAGATTATAACAAAGGTTATAACCACCCAGTCTAAAACAGGCTATGTTAGACACAGAAGACACGTCTTTTCAGGGAATGGACATGTGCAAAATGAACCTGAACCTGATTGTGTGTTTCTCCCATTCAGCTGTGATTGGTTTAAGCCAATTGTTCGGCTTTCAGTGGTTGGGAGCTGCAACCTCAGAGAAGGACTTTAGTCTCTGCTGCACCATAATGATCATGTTATTAATAAAAACGAAATACATTGACCAAAGTCCAGCAGGTTCCCTGATCTGATCTCCTAATCTGAAACAGGATCCCAACCTCTGACTGCGATGGCAACTTTTGCAGTCACTTTTCCCGAGCATGCCTGACACAGAACTTTTGTCTTTCGGAGACAGATTTGACAACAAAGCAACTGACTAGTAGGGTCAGGCATACATGCACACTGGAGACAATCCTTCTGAATGACTGTCACAGTCCAGTCTGTCAAAGGAAAGCGTTTTAGAACACTACTATTTTCTGATCCTCAAATGTGAAGGCGCCCATGTTAACATCCACAAAGTTAGCACTAAGAGGGACACTTAGCTGCTGGAAATCAGGGGAGGTCACTACAGTGTCATTTTTTAAAAAACTGATTTTTTTTTTTTGTAAAGGACAGGTAGATGTTAAACAGGAGTCAACATCGGGATAATGATTTATCTGCTAACAGCTGCAGGCTACAGCCCCCCTCAGCACTGAAGGTACCCCCACATTAACACACCCGGGGCTGAGTCAGAACTATGTGGAAGTGTATTTCAAAGAGCAAGCAACACTTCACGCTTGCAAAGTCATTACGGGAAATCACTCTTCCACCTGGACATATTTGGCACCACAAACAACCCACTAAACGTGACTCTAGCAATTGTTCCTATTTCAATGAGTTGGAAGCTCAGTTGAGAACCGGTTGTGTTAATGGGTTACTCAGGCAGACAGCTTCCAACAGGAATGCAGCAGAGAAATATTTGGGAATAAAAACAGGAGGAGAAGTCTCGTTCCTTCTGATTTCCATCTCTCCATCATCAACTGGACTCCGGCTAATGGGCTGTCACGTATGCCTGATTCAACCGTGTGTGGCTCTGTTCTGTTCAGTACAACGAATATTTATCAAGTGCCTCCTAAATGCCAAACACAGGGCTGTAAGCTGAAGATGGAAAGAGGAATGAGACATTTCTCCTGGACCTACAGAGGTCAAGTCTATAAATAAGTTGGAGAGAAGAGCATTTGTCGTTGCAGTTTGAATCCTGTATTGCTTCCTTTGCAGACTGCCCCTGGGTGAAGTCCCTCATCTTCAAATCTACCCTCTGTCACTGTGCCCATCTAGAGATTGCCACTTCAAGGCTTTAAGGGGGAGGATGTTGGCCAAAGCACACAAAATTTCAGGTATGTAGTATATGGGTAAGTTCTAGAGCTCTAATGTATGGCATGAAGACTATAGTTAATCATACTGCATTGCATACTTGAAATTTGCTATAAGTAGATCTTAACTGTTCTCACTACACATACACGTGGCTACAAAAGATAACTATGCAAGGAGATGGACATATTAATTAGCTTTAATGCTATAACCATTTCACCATATATATGTATATCAAAACAGCACATTGTATATCTTATATATAATTTTAATTTTTAATAAAAATTATATAAATGAGCCAGGCGAGGTGGCTCACGCCTGTAATCCTAGCACTCTGGGAGGCTGAGGCAGGCGGATTGCTTGAGGTCAGGAGTTTGAAACCAGCCTGAACAAGAGCGAGACCCTGTCTCTATTATAAATAGAAATAAATTAATTGGCCAACTAATATAGAAAAAAAAATTAGCCAGGCATGGTGGCACATGCCTGTAGTTCCAGCTATTTGGGAGGCTGAGGCAGGAGGATTGCTTGAGTCCAGGAGATTGAGGTTGCTGTGAGATAGGCTGATGCCACGGCACTCACTCTAGCCTGGGCAACAAAGTGAGACTCTGTCTCAAAAAATAAAATAAAATAAAAAATTATATAAATGTAATTATGTAAATTTAATAAAAAATTTTTAATAAAAATAAAAATTAAAAAAGTACACTGTAATTATAAAACTCAAAGAACATTTAGTTTCTTTGGCCGAATGGTTCCCTCCAAAAACAGCAATTTAAGCCACCGGGAGAGAACAGTGGGCAAGGTGCACAGGTGGGAAGAGGAGAGGCGGTGGGGATGACCAACTCCAAACAATTCTGAGTTAAACTTCCAAGCAATGAGTTGAAGACTTCTGGAGTGAATGAGCGACTGCACAGAGCTCTCATCATTTGCATCCTGGGACCCAGCAGGCATCAAGCCTCTAACTCTTCCCAAGAACAGGAAGCTAATATGCAAATTGCCAGGAATCTGGCAAACCTGAAATCTGCAGCGAAGGACAAATCTGTGGGGTAACTCCTCTAACTCCACCGTGTGTCAGTGCGCATGATAGGATAATTAGACAGGCAACTGGAAAAGTTAGAGATTACGTATTATAGTGGCTGAGTTTTATTTTTCCCTGGATAGTGGTCTGGCTACTGGTGAGAGAGAGGCCATCCTACCTTGGAAAATAATTTTGCTCCTGAGACTGTTGAACTGATGGTGCATTACAGGCTTAATTGGTTTAAAGGATTAAGTGAATTAAGGCTATGGCTTGCCTGATTGCTCCTTTAAGATGGAATAAGTTGGTAGTCACTAGACTGACAGTAACCTCCCTTGCCTACTGACAGCGTGTTTCCTGTAGTCAACTCTGGACAGCCGTAGGACACATTTTCAGGCTTCAGAATAATCAGGAATGGGCAAGAAGAGTATACCAACCACATCGTTTGTCATCAGGGAAGCACGAATTAAAACAATAATGGGATGCCACCATACACCTATTCGAATTGCCAAAATCCAGAACACTGACAACACCAAATGCTGGTGAGGATGTAGAGCAACAGGAACTCTCATTCACTGCTGGTGGGAAAGCAAAATGGATCAGCCACTTTAGAAGACAGTGTGGCAGTCTTTTACAAAACTAAAAGTACGATCCAGCAATCATACTCTTTGGTATTTACCCAAAGGAGTTGAAAACTTACAGCCACACAAAAACCGGCACACAGATATTTCTAGCATCTTTATAATTTCCAAAATTTAGAAGTGACCAAGATGTCTTTCAGTAGGTCAATGAATAAACTATGGTACATCCAGACAATGGTATATTATTCAGCACTTAAAAGAAATGAGCTACCAAGTCATGAAAACTCAGAGGAAACATAGATGCATATTACTAATCGAAAGAAGCTGATGTGAAAAGGCTACGTACTGCATGATTCCAGCTATACGACATTATGAAAAGGCAAAACTGTAGAGACAATAAAAAGATCAGTGGTTGCCAGGAGTTTGGGGGGAGGGAGAGATGAATAGGCAGAGAATAGAAGATTTTTAGGTCATTGAGACTATTCTGGATAATACCACAATACTGGATACACGTCATTATACATTTGTACAAATTCATAGAATGTACAACACCAAGAGCAAAGTTCTTTTGGTAATAATGATATGTCAGTGTAGGTTCATGGTACCACTTTGGTGGCGGAAATTGATAACGGGAGACATCATCCATGTGTTGGGGGAGGGGGTTATGGGAAATCTCCATACATTCTGCTCAATGTTGCTATGAGCCTACAACTGCTCTAAAAAATAAAGTTCATTTTTCAAAAATGTGAACTGATGTTTTCTTTAGTACACACCAACCAATACTCAGATGCAGTTCTTTAAAAACTTTTTTTTTTAAGCCAGAGACAAAAATAGCTCACCTGCATCCTACCTTTTATTTTACACAATTTAAATTTTGAAAGCTAGAATCTGAGTGATTAGCTAGTCTCATACCCTTCCTTTATGTTCTTTTCCTAAGGTCAAGGGTGAGTTAGGACATTGACTCAATCTGGAACTCAATTCTTAAGCTTTAGGCCAATGTACTATCACAATTGCACTCAGTTCAAGAAAAAGCAATTTCAGTAAAGCATAGTTTAGTATTTGGTTGGCTCTTGAAATGATCATAATAACTTAAAGAATATATCTATCCCTGCATTTGACCTTTTGATTTGTCTTTTAAAAAACAGCATGTGAGCTGAAATAGCTATTACTGTAATGCAAAACATTCCAGGTAAAAGACAGATATAGCTTACCCCTCTAGTGAAACCCATCCTACAAATGTAAGCTCTCCCGCCACAATTTAGACTTGCTCTGCCTCATCTCTACCCCAGTTTTATGAATTATTTTCTAATCAATTCATTAATAGTGGCATTAGCTACACCTTTTCATTCTTTAACCCATTTTGACGAGGAATCACACAAATATTTTCCAATCTCTATGACACCTCACAAAGAGCAGCATTTACAAACATGCCTGGACCCAAAGTAAAGTAGAAGACAGCTCAGTACTTAAGACCTGGCATAAAGGAGTAATTCCAGGACTAAATTCCCGAGGACAGGCCATTTGCTGTCTTGAGTGGTCAACACAGATGTAAGTTTTGTTTCTTTTTAATTATTGTGAAAATTTGCCCCCCAATTGCAAATCAATCAATAAAATGGGTACAAATATTTCCCAGATCCTATTTCGAACAAAATAAAACAAAACGTAATTCAAGCATGAGCAAGTGTTGAACCATTCTTCCCAACCACCTTTCAAGGGACCTGCCAGCTGCTGTGCCCCAGCTCCCCTGCGACTTTTTCCCCTCTTGTCTTGGGATCTACTTTACAGAGTGTACACATAGTCCCCTCCAGGTGGCGCTATGTCTCGTTTTCATGCAACTGCTGTTTAATGTTGACCACTCCAAACAGCCATCCTGTGACATTCAGGGCACCACCACCCAAGGGCAGAGTCCGCGGGACACTGACTCAGGTTTGGGACAGTGCCATCTTCATCTGTACAGCGACGTGTATGCGAGAATGTGAACATGACATTGCATTTTGTAGGGATTATGTTATAGAAATAAAAGGAAAACTGAAAATGAAAGCTCTGATATTACTAATAAGAAATACAAATTGTTTAACAAAACAGCACACCTCTAGCCCCAATAGAACACTCATTAGAACGAGGAAGATGACTGTTCAATTATGAAGCAAGGAGCAGAGATCAAAGAACACATTCTGAATACTAAAACTGTCATTGCAGATTATAGGTGCATTGTCATTAGGAATTTATTCTTTTTATCGCCACAGAAATAGTTTGTAACATATAAATCCATTTTCCAATTTTCCCACATTTGATTTTTCATATCTTCAGGAATGCATTACGTGTGAAAATAGAGGACTAAAGGTAGTTTTTCTCTACCATAATTCACAACAGAAAGCAACAGCATTATATGCCATGTGCAGGTGATGAACTACTTTTGTCAAAGGCCTGTAACTAAGCGCAGTATCAAGGTGGAAGTTCAAGTAATCACTCAGGGACTGGATGTATAATTGAACCCAGAGCCGCCTCAGTAGGTTCGTTTAGGCTCCAGACTCATCTGATCTGAAGGTGAGACCCTTTGGGTTAGACGAGCCTTGGCTTGAGGACCTTCGAGAACAACAACTTTATCTCAAACACCTGCCAGTGGAACGGACGAGACTGAGGTGCAAGAAGACTGAGCCACAAACTTCCCAAACTGAGAAACAGGTACAACCTTCCACCTCCCGCAGCGGGGATCAAATTTCAACATGAGATTTGGAGGGGCCAAACATCCAAACCGTATCATTCTCCATTCACATAGAGCAATTCTCAAGTGCCACAGATAAAATCTTATCAAAGCCAAGCATTCGATAGCCCTGGCATTTAGTCTTCCATAATGCAATTTTATCAATTAGATTTTTGAAAAGTGTTTAACTGCAGTGAATCCCTTTTCAGCAATTTAGCCAAATTAAAGTGATTTACAAAAATAGGCGGAGACATACATTATGTTGTCATCATTTCCCCAAACCACTGGGGTTGCAAAGAAGCATAAATATTTTAAAAGCGCTCAGGATAGTTTAATTCTGTCTCTGGCAATTTATTAATTTGCAAGAGACAGACGACTGAGATGTAGTCTAGCAATCACTAATTGTTTTTAGATTATTCACTAATGTATTCATTTCATAATTGGAAGTGAAAGAATGCATACTAATGTTCAAAGCTATGGCCCTTTTTGCATAACTTAACTGATTTTAATGGTTACAAACTTAAATAGATTCACAGTGAAATCAGCTTTAGTAATGAATACGCTTACCTTTCATCAAAATAGTTGTTTCACGCCACAATGAACTACTAGAACCATGTCTTCGGCAATCTTTTGACCCTGTGCAGACCTCAGATCCATTAATCCTACCACCCTTTCATCCCATGCCCCTTGCGTGCTCACTTTCCCACAACCTGGCACACACTGTGGGGTTTATCATTGTAATCGCATGACTGTGTACAGCTTCGACTCCATGGCTCACTCTTCCTTCATTGTATCCACCTGGCAAGAACTCTGCCCTGATTAAATCTGACTCTCCAGGTCCTCTGCACCAGGCAAGCAGCCGAATGTTGCTGAAACACACACACACAACTGCTGGTCTCACATCAAACCCACGACCCTAGAAGTGTCCATCAATTCTACACCTGCTCGTCCATTTTTCATTCATTTTCCTTATGTGTATTGCAGATTTTGCTCTCCCCAGGCCTCTAACCACTCCTTCCCAGCCCCTTTCTCATCCGAAGACCCTGCTTTCTATTTCCCTGAGAAAACAGAATCGGAAGAGAACATCCTCCAGTACCTGCTACCAATTTAGCCAAATTAAAGTGATTTGCAAAAATAGGCGGAGACATACATTATGTCTGCATTCACCTATCTGCAAGTGGCCCAGGTACTAACCTTCCCTGCTGCTCAGTGGAGCTGCTGGCCACGCTGTCACCCAAAGCAAAGCGTCTACTGCACACACACACCCTTCAACCCACCCAACAGGACTGCCCTACCCATTCTTCCTTCTTTTTCCTATATTATCATTTCCCCTCTCTACTGCGGGACCATTTCTAAGAGCATACAAATATGCTACTATTTTCCCCTTCTTAAAAAACAATAAAACTCTCTTTCCTCTACCTCCTGCTCCAGCTAACTCCCCATTTCTCTGCTCCCTTTTATAGAGAAGCTCATCGAAAGAGCAGCCTCACAAGGACTGGCTCCAATCTCTCTCCTTCCACCTTCTCTTGAATTCACTCCAGCAAGTCATCACGCTGTTGAACCACTGAGATGAGCATTTATAAAAAGCCACCAAAGGCCTCACCTGCTAAACCCAATAGTCAATTCTCAGTATTCATTGATTTGATGAATCTTCTCTGTGACACTTGATATAATTAATCACTCCACCTCTTTAATACGCTGCACTTGGCTTTCAGAATCCCATTGTGCTGCTTATCTTCCTCCTGCCTCACAGTAGCTCCTTCTTGCTCGCTCTAACTCATCTCCTTGGCCTCTCAATGCTAGCACGCCCTGGACTATGTCTTACGACTTCTCGTCTCTAGCCACGTTCCATCTCTAAGCTGGAGGTACTTAAACTACATTGCACATGAGAATCACCTGGGGAGGGGTTTAACAATACCAAAGCTTGGAACCCACCACAGACCCATTACAGAAGAACTTCTAAGGGTCAAAGTGGGTTTCAGCTGAGAATCACTGCCATACACCATCTCACCTGTAGTTAGAGTTGTCAGTGCTATCCAAGAACAGATGCCCTCAAACACATGTCTTCATCATAGATCTTGCCCCTGGTCCAGACTTCCATATCCAACTGCCCACTTGATTTCTACTCATGAATGTCTACTAAATATTTCAAACTTTTCAGTTTTATAGAATTCCTGTTTCTATCCTCTCCAAACCTGCTTTTGTGGTCTTCTCCATGACAGTGAATGACAATTCCAGTCTTCAGCTGCTCAAGCTGAAAACCTTGGAGCCATCCTGATCATTTTTCTCTCATACCCCACATCCAATGTAGAAGAAAATCCTGTCATTTCTGCATCCAAAATATTTGAGAACCTGTTGCTGCTCAACACCTGTGTTAAGACCATCCTGCTCCCAAACTCCATTTTCCCCAAAAAGGTGCACTGCCTGCTCCCTAGTTCCTTCAGTTCCTCGCCCCAATTTTATCTCCTCAGTGAGGCATTCTGTGACCACTCTATTTAAAATGGCGCCCCTCCTCATCACCGCACGCCTGTCCTCATTTCCGGCTTTGTGTTACTTCACTGCATTTATTGCAATCTGACAACTTATTTGTTTGTTAATTCTGTCTCTCCCTTAGAATATAGGCTCAAGAGAGCCCCACATCTGAAACAGAATCGAGACTATGGGCAGAGCAGATGCTCAGTAAAAGCTGGCTGAATGAATGTTTGAATCTTTTATATCCTGGCAAACAAATCCCTCTAGAAATAAAAAAACTGTATGAGTGAATCAAGGGAAAAATAGTATGGCCATTTTGAGCAAGAAGGAAGAGCTGACCAAAACGGCAGTTGGAACACCACTTTTTGGTGCTATCCACTGGCTCGACAGTACAGATCAAAGAACACTTTGGAACATGGGTATGCCTCCCCAAACACAGTGCTGTATGTGAAGCGCATGTCTGGATTTTATCTTGCCATGATCTGACTCAATGTCTCGCGCTGCTCAGAGCCAAGCTGTCTCATGAGTTGATTTTCTTGTATTGGAGTCTCCCTGCCAGGAAAGCAAGCAGAGGGCATTTGTGCCTCTTTGCTGTGACAATACGCATCTGTGATACCTGGTGGCTTCTCTGCACTGGCTGTTGGTGCAGCTGAACCGTGTGCCCCAGGCAATCTGGCCTCTGCCGTGCCTCTGTGGGAGTTTGACAAGAAACAGCAGAAAACCAATGCCTTTGTATGGCTGCAAATTAAAATTTTTGCTGTGTCTGTGAACCTCTCCGTGGTGAACATCAGCATCACAATATGAATTTTTTATATACCGGTGTTTATTCCGTATATGACAAAACAGACGCTAGCCAACAAAGAAGATAGGTTTTAAAAGCCTATTTTATATGCAAGTGTCAATTTATATCTAATGTTAAAGCTCTCGAGAGTGAACGTTTATTCGGAAGCTATCAAAGAGAATTAGCTTCCTGATTTTTAAAGACATGATTGTGCATATCTGACACGGAAAAGTTATATGGCCCACGGAAACCTGTAAATACTCTCCTAGGGAAACTGTAATTACTTAAGGCAAAACTGCATTAACTTCTCCAGATACCAAGGCAGAAGCAGTGTGAGCACAAACATGTTGATAATGGAGCTGTCTGACTCACCCGATGCAATGCTTCTTGGCGTGGAAAGAGCTGTGCTTCATAGGTGAGAAACATTAAACCGAGGGATCAAGGAAATGGTACTGGAAATGTTAAACATAATAAACTTTTACATACCAGAACATAAAAAAATAATTTTTTTCCGGTACAGATATAGAAGCCTGTATGAAATTAAAGTGGATCATCAAACAGGATGCAATAACACGACTGGGGCTTATCAGGTGCTTTGGTCTAATGAGAAGACATTCAGTGGACTTTTGGCTTGAGAGCTGAGCGCACCTCATTAAGTCTTAGAAACTTCAGTATCACTTGAAAAGAACAATTGGACAGACCATCTATTCGTTAGCCAAAGAAAGAACAGCTAGTGACACATGCGCTAAAAACTATAGGACCTGAGTGTTGAAAGGGACTCTAGAGGTGATCCTGTCACACCAACCCCACAGTTTTCAAAATGGACAACTGAAACAGGTTAAAAAGAAGTTGGCAGATCTAACCACTTAGTGGCAGCGTGAGTTTAACTTCCATAAGTCCCTGTCCTGTCTACTACACTGTGTTGCCTCTTAGGCCAAACCTAACTCTTCACAACTCACTCCTTATTGCTGTCATCAAATACAGCTGTAGAATTTCATGGCAGTCTCAGCCCTAAGCATATATTGCTTTAAATGTAACCATTTCTTTCCTATTGGAAGAAAGGTAAAACTTTCATAGTCAAGAAAAAAAAAAAAAGCACTGAATTATGGATTCCAATTTGAGTGCTGCAAGATGGCTTTGCAAGGAAGCAGAATTTATGAGAGAGAGAGGAGGGCACACAACATGGAACATCAGCCCAGGATTGTAACAGCTGCGTGCATGCGCCATGTTTGTGGAGGAATGCCATCCCCGCAATACTGACCCCAAGCATAATCCTAAAGCGTGTTTTATACCCCCTACCATGCCTTACAAAACTGAAGGTACATTTTCATGGGGAAAACCTTTTAGTACAAGTTGAAACAGTGGTTAAAATCCAGACCAACCACTCTTTTTCTTGGGTATCCTGGTATCCAGCCAGCCTAGCCTGTGAAGGCTCATATTCTCCACCTAGAAAATAATGTCTCCTTTATAATAATATTTTCCCAAAGCAGGGATATTTCCTCTGCTATTGGCTACCTTCCTCCCATCAGACTCTTGGTCCCTTGCTTTCTTGCTTCTATAAAGAAGAATCTTAGAACATTTTCCCCCTTTTCCTCTGTCTGATTATTTGTGACCAGTGGAGATACCAATGATCGAAGCAGGATGCTTTAGTGAAGACCAGCAGTTCTTGTTTCTGACTGCGCATTCGAATCGACTGGAGAGCTTTTAAAAATATGATGTTTGGACTCAAGCCCCAGATTAATGGGTCTAGAGTAGGAGTCTACCATCAAGTATTTTTAAAAAGATCTCCCAATGATTATATATATATATATATATATATATAATTATAGCATTGTTCTAGATTAAGGATATATGAGCAAAGATTATGGAATCATTAGGGATGTGAATGGAACCATAAAATAATAAGAATGTTAGAGCTGGAAGGTATGTTGGAGAGCTTAAGGTTTACCCTTTGCTATAGTATAAGGATATTGTGTGAATAAGGCCTCAGAGCTAGCTAGTGGCAGAGCCAGAATTCTGGTACCTTGACCTAGTGAACTAGGTTCACTAAGGGTTATCCCCTGATATCTGAGAGAAACAGACAGAAAGAGAGATGGGGGGAGAGAGAGAGAAGATTTAGACTAAAAATAAAAGGAAGTGGCAGTTTTGCTCAGAAAATACAAAACATATGGTGATCAAGAGGTGAACACCATAACACCATTGAAGGAGAGATTATTAGACAAATCCATGGTGACTCACAGCAGATTAGTAGAAGCTGGAGGCTTGAAATGTGATAGCTAACCATAAGGGGTGAATGTCAGGGTAAAAACAAAACGTGACTTGCTTAATATCAAACAGAATCCAAGTTTAGGTGAACTACCGAAATGCTCACATAAAATGTTGCATACGTTCTTACCACGTAAGCAAAATGCACGTTAGATATGTTCTTACCACGTAAAGAATAGTGCTCGGCACAGGCTAAGTGACAGGCTAGTGACAGGTGCTCCTTCACTCTACGCTATGCTTTCTTGCCTTATGATGGTGTAAGATTGAAATTTTGCAATTTGTATTGACCCAATTGAAGAGTACTTTCTTCAATTCAATTCTGAGCCATTGGTGGGGGTGGGGGGGTTGTAAGATCAAGAAACCAAAAGCAATGGGGCTCTCCTCGTTTTCCCTTCAATCAAGCATGCAAAATGTAAAATCGATAACAGAAGAGCTGATGGTGTCTTGTGTTGGCCCTGGCAAGCTCGAATATTGCTTACGTTCATTGATCTTATACTCAGTGCACGTGAGGGAAACTAAGAGACTGGCCATCTCTTCTATCTGCAATGTACGAGGGCTTCCTGGAAAGTATCCAGCCACGTAATATGAAAAATGTCATTAACAATGGCTGGATACATTCCGGACAGCCCTTGTATGGCCCAAGCAGTAGAGCACATGACTCTTCAATAGATACTAGAAACCTGCAGCTTGGTGAAATGACAATGACAATAATCATGTCACCAGAAAAGGATGCCCCACTATAGATGAAAATGCCAAACAAGATTAAACGAGACAAATGATCTCATTTTCCCATCTTAGAATTGGGAGTATAAATGCCTAATGGATAAGAAAGATAGAATGCAACGTGTTCAATGACATAGAGCAGTGCTTCAGCTGGCATCCTCACAGAAGAGATAGTCCACATAAATTCATTTTGAGATCAATTATATTCCTTGAAGAGCCATCTTTCAGAAAGATACCATTTTAATTGAATTATTAAACATTAATCACGATCCTATATTTTTGGTATATACTGAACATAATTTGATTTTGTTCTTGAGAAGATAGGATTAAGAGTATGAATAGCAATTATCTTACGTAAGAGCTGCCATGCTCTGAAAGGATATTAAGGTATGCAAATATGTCCCAACATTTAATGGCCCCGGATTACTGTCCTAATATTGTACTGCTCTGATCCCTACGTCTGCTATCAGGATATCCTACTTCTAATTTGGTTCTCATTTTTTTACATGATTTCTAGCCAGGGAGACACTCTACATTTCCAATTGGGTAAAATGCATGGGTTTTGTAACGGACTTTTGTCACTTCCTGGTATTCATTTCAGGCTGCTGACTTGCTTCATTCTGGGTTTGTTTCATTCTGAAAGTACTGGAAATCAGACTTCGAAATGGGTGAGCTGTTAGTGCTAGACGTTTTTCACAGTGTATACTGAATGTCAATTAATGACAAACTCTGGGAAGAATCACTGAAAATATAACTCCATATCTATTTTTATTCTAAAAATTAAGTGTATATAAATACACAAAGATCTTACGCTGAGTTACTGTCATTAGAAACTAATCCCTGACTCTTGTTGGCTTACTTTTCTGACATGTTATATTTGCAGAAACCTTACATTGCACACCTTGGAAATAAGCTTGGTGAGCACATAAAAGTGCTTCGGCCGCTGATTAAGGCAAAGCAGCTTTGCAAATAGAAAAGCGAGGAAAAAACACAATTAACTTGCTAATCGTTTTCCTTAATGCGAACACCAGCTAGTGGAAAATATGTTCGTGTTGGTGAATGAAGCTCTTTGCAGTCTTGGCAAGGCTGGTGCAATGCAGTCCTGGAAGAAGGGTTGTCCCCAAGATGCGAACACAGCACAGTCAGCCTCTCGGCTCCCTAGAAGCTGAGAACACACCTTTTCTCCTAAAAGTTGAGAATGAGACTTAGCAGTAATGTTCAAACATCTTTCTTTCTCTCCTGTTCGTCCTATCCTCGGTCATTCTAGGAGAGCTTTTTCGCCTTCATCTGCCCCCACGAAGTCTTTGCCTTTTGGAAGGTGATGTCCACTCTCCTACACTTGTGTTAGGTTTTCTAGGCCATCTGATCTCACTCTGCTGCTCCAGAAATTTCTGACTGCAAGTACTTTTGTATCCCTTCTAAAGGGAATTTTGGGAGCTGAGTATTTTTTTCCTAATGGACAAGTGTATCATATAAAGATCAAGCAATACAGAAGTTACTTGACTTTCTCAGAAAAGATGAATAAAATTGAAGAATGGGTCTCTGCTGGCACAAATGAATCTGCAAGTGCTTGGGGACATGATCCAGGACTCATTGTCATTAATTCCAAGTAACTAGCACAGTGCATGGCATATTGGTGACACTCAATACATACAAGGGAAACTAAGAGACGGGCCATCTCTTCTATCTGCAATGTACGAGGGCTGTCTAGAAAGAATCCAGCCATGTAATATGAAAAATGATGTTAACAATGGCTGCATACTTTCCGGACAGCCCTTGTATGGCCCAAGCAATAGAGCACGTGACTCTTTAACAGATACTAGAAACCTGGAGTTTGGAAAAATTACAGTGACAATAATCAAGTGACAGGAAAAGGATGTCCCACTGTACATAAAAAGACCAAACAAGACAAATGATCTTTACAGACAAAAAAAAATTCCAGGACTATTTCACATACATTCACATTAGATTCCTCTATGATACAGAAAACAATATGAAACAGAGGAAAGTACGTGCCTTTAGAGTCAAACAGACCTAGGTTCAAATGCCACTGCCTATCAATATTTCCAGCCAGGTGACCTTAGTCTCAGATTTAATTTCTCTGATGCTCGGCTTCCAAAAATATACCACTAGGATAATAAGAGCTGCTTCAGAGGACAGTTATGTAAATGGAACTGGCATAAACTCAGCTAACGTAGGGTGCTGACGATATGGCAGAGAAGACTGGGCAAGAGGCTTGATTTAGGAGCCAGACTGCGTACAGTGAAACCCAGTCAAAGCACCCAGTTGGATAAATTACTTACTTTCTTTGTGCTTCACCATTTGACTTATAAATGCGATATTAACATTATCCATCTGATCAAACGGATGTGAGAATTAAGTGAATTAATGTATACAAAATGTAGCTGCTAACATAGCACAGAATAAGTGTGAAATAAAGGAAAGAAGCCAAGGCAAGTGATGGACTAAGTCATTGATGCCCTAACCCTAAGCCTAACCCTTACATAATCTTAATACTAAACTTTAACCTCCCTAACTCTAAACCTAACACTTACCTAACACTAACCATTACCTAACCCTTACCCTAACCCTTACCCTAACTCTAACCCTAATCCTTACCTAACCCTAATCTTTATCCGAACCCTAATCCTAACCCTTACCTAACCCTAAACCTAGCCCTTACCTAGCCCTAATCCTAAACCTTACCTAACCCTAATCCAAAGCCTTAACCACCCTAACTCTTACCCTAACACTAACCCTTACCTAACTCTTACCCTAACCCTAACCCTTACCCTAACTCTAACCCTTACCCTAACTCTAACCCTTACCCTAACCCTAATCCTAACCCTTACCCTAACTCTAACCCTTACCCTAACCCTAATCCTAACCCTAGGATGTCACGATTCCTATTTCTTGCCACAGCTGCTTACTGGTGTTTCTATAAGGCTGTGTGTTTGGTGGGAACAGAGTCTGAGGATTCGTTATGTCTCAATTCAATATCATATTCCTTTATTAAAATGCTGTGAGGCCAAAAAGATCTAGAATATGAAAATATGGAATTTGAAACTCCAAAGTACTCAAACTCCAGGAAATCGCAGCCTACACGGCTAGGCGGTGAGCAGCAAAAACAGAATCAGCAGAGCAGCAGCAACATTCCAGAAATGTTTCTGCCTCCAACACATTTCCACCTCTGGGGACAGTCAGCATCTATTGCCTCAGCCACTCCCTTTCAATGTGTGAAAATCCTTGCTTGTTACTGCCCAGGAGGGTAATTAACCAGAAGAAATGCTAGAAAATGTCCAACCCAGCAGTTCGCACATGCTGGGCCATAGTTAGGGGAGAATTCCTTCCTCAGGGTGTGTCCAGATGTCGACAAAATATTGACAAAAAAGATTTGTATGAAAGAAAGGCAACTGGCCAAGCACTTACTGGGAACAGCATCCATAAAAACATCTGACAGGCGCATAAATAATAAAATCGGTCATGTGACATTCTTGGCGGTGGTGGCAATTGTCTTACCAATGTGGCATTTGTAACTCACACTCTTTCTTCTCTCCCCCCTCAAGAAACCACTTCAGACGGTGAGTGGGGCAGAATGACATCACAGGGCTAAATTTATCTGCACGACAGCCCTAAGTTGTTTGCAAATGTCTGGACTTTATTTCTAGGGGCAATAAATCACTTATGTCCGAACCGATTGAGATGCACCAGTGTATAAAATAATGCAGTTTAGGACTCTCCTATAGTCTGATCCTTTCCATTTACAGCTGATCCATGTGACACTCAACATAAATAAATTCCTCGAGGTCACATGGCTAGCAAGTAGCATCTGAAACCAAGTCTGCTGATTTGAACCTAGTGTTCTTTTATACAACACATCACATCACATTTCCCTCAGCCTAATATGTTATTCAACTGAATAAAAACTTAGTAGTTCTGGATGTGACTCACTTTTCCTCCAAGACATGTACCATCTTCCCACTAGGAAGAGTCATCTACTCCCCACATAGCTACTGGACCACTTTTTACCAGGTAGGTGGCTATACTGCTATTTCAAAATATATTCTACTTATGCTAAAGCCTACATTTCATGTTCACACATTATGCTGCAAATGTTTGTACCCTGGACTGAAAATACATTTATGAAAAAATTGTGGCTTAGCATTGCTTGGACGACATTTGTGATTTTACAAAATTATTTATTACAGCAGAGAATCTTTAATTCCAATGACAAGACTGCCTGCAGCAATGTTTAATATTCATTCACTTTTATTCAGGCAGAAAATTGACATTAGAACAGCCCTATTTTTATAAAAGACATGCTAGTTTTTTTTTCCAAAAGGAAGATACTTGATACTTTTTCAAATATTATTCAAAAATATGCATGGAAAGTGTAGCGTCAGCTTGCGATATCAAGTGATAACTTTTTATTAGCCACTACATCCAATAAAGGGCTTTTGCAAACGTCCTGTCAGTGCAGTAGGCCTGAGAGCTGGGAGAGTCTGCTAACAAGGACAGACAGCTCGGGCCCTGCCATGTGGCCCAGACACAGGTTACAAGAGAAATGAAGAATCTTCTCCTTGGGTGAATTGACAGCCATTTATTTGCTCAATATCCAGGCTGCAGATGTTGGAAAATGTCAACCTTCAGAAGGAACAAGGAACTAACTGTGTCTTGACCCAGACTGACTGCCAGGAGAGAGTTATGATTTGGTAACAGATGGACCAAAAAGAAAAAAAAAAAGAAAAAAAGAAAAAGAAAAAGAAGAAAAAAATCTCCCATACCAAGAGCTATACAGACAGAGACAGATTCTGGCAAATTCACTTGCCCATCCTTCCTAGAGCCCCAGGCACAATGTGAGCAGTGGATTGAGTGTCACTGTGCCCCTTGGGTCAGGGCAATCTTTGCACAGGCTTTGCTCAGCCCAACTGCTGGTCTGTCTTTGAATCTTTCATGCCAAGACTGGCTTAACTGAGCAGCCGTACATCTGGGCTGCTTTCCCAGCAGCAAAGAAAACCATGTGGTCAGGAGTTATTTTATGGGTTGAGAGGGGGTAAAAAGCGACACCAAAACAAACAGGCCTGAACCAGAGGGGAATGAGGAAATACACGGAAGTGCATCCTGGCATGGGGCCAAGGAGGAGAGCTCTGTCATGCCAGGCTCGCTTGAGCTGCCTCTGCTCTGACACAAGGGCTTCTGGGTCCACAGGATGGAAAGGTCTGGAAACAGTGTTGCCAGGCCAGGAGTATCAGCTGAGCAGACAGGTGAGGGGGAGGCATCAGACAACCTCTCATGGAATCTGCTCTCTGAAGCCTGCCTGGGGTGCACAGCGGGGTAGGCCCCTTCCAAACCTGGAACAGGGGTACAACAGCTTCTAGGAAGTGGGCAAGATTAAGTCTACCCCTAGACCACCTGGGCTTGCTCTTTATGATAATAAAGGATGGGTATACTAACAGGAGATATCAGGTCTTTATCTAGAAAGACCTTATTTCAAGAGAAACTTGCTAAAATATAAAATTTTACTAAATTTTCACCTCCTTTTATTTTAGTGCTGTTTAATCAATACAGTAGAATCATCTAGACCCAACTGGGGAGTTTTTCCTCCAGACTTGATCAACTTGATGCAACTATTATGCTAGTAGTTCAGCAAATAAGCAACTTTTATTGAAACAGGAAGATTTAATATCATGAAGACAGGAATGTTTCTCCCCTAAATAACATATAATATAATGCAATCATATGTAGAGTCCTAGAGGGTTGTGGGTTTGCTTCGGTGTCTATAGTTGGGGTTATTTCATTTATTTTATTTTGGGAGTTTTGTGAAATAATTTGGTGTGTGCATGGAAGAATAAGTCTCCAAGAGTATAATGAAATTATGAGATGGAAAAATAGAGCATATGCGTGTTTGAAGCTAAGGAAGCTGACGATGTGCCTTACTGGCTATAAAACTTATAAAGTTTCTTTAATCAGCCAGCATAGGAGCACACAAATGGATCAATAGAGATTCCAGAAAAAGATCTGAGTATCCAGGAGAAACTGACATGTGACAAAAATGGTATTTTAACTTACGGGAGAAAGGATGGCTTATTTAGTCCTTTTTCCTCTGAATCAAAATTTAATAAAGTTTAATAAATTCTGCTGTCACCATTGACTAACCATTTTGAGGAAAAAAATCTGAGCCTCATCCAATATCAAATACAAAAATAAATTCTAGATGAATTAAAGATCTAAAAGTCAAAAATTTTTAAAAAATGAAATGGAGTTCTTAAGCAAAACAGGAATCTCTAAAACTACAAAAACAAAAGACAGTTTTGATTATAAAAAGAAATGGAGGAAAAACATTTAGAATGCTTAATGATTCCACAATGTCAAAAAACAAATTCAGACTGAAAAAAAATATTTGCAAACCACATGAGAGATTGTGAGCTAACTTCTATAATATTTAAATTAATAAGAAAAAAGCATAGAAATCAATAGAAAAATGGGCAAGGAATAGGATTCAATTCTCAAAATACAATTCACAAAAGAGAGGCCAAATGGTTAATAAATAAATAAAAAGATGTTCAACTTCACAAATAGGCTGGGAAATGCAAATTCAAGGTACAATGAATTGCCATAGTTTGTCCATTTGATTGGCATTAGTTACAAAGAACTCTAATGCCCTGTGCTGGCCAGAAAAAAAGAAAAAGCTCTCTCACGTGCTGCTGGTGGAAAGGTAGATACTACAGTTTAAGAAAGTAATCTAATAATATCTACTAAATAATTGCCATGTGTACCACTAACCCCTTTCCCCCAAATCTCAGAGAAAAATCTAAATTTTCATGAATTGGCAAATGGCTGAATAAATGATGGTACTTCATACTGTTAAGTAAAATATGAAATGTTACGCAGCTATTCAGAAAAATGAGTTAGATCTGCAACTATTGATATGGAAGAATGTCAATGCTACCTTGTTTGAGAGTAAAAGCAAGTTATACAGAAATGTATTGTGATGGTGAATTTTATGGGTCGACTTTGCTAGACTATGGTGCCCAGATATTTGGTCAAACACCCATCTCAATGTTGCTGGGAAGGTACTTTTTAGATGTCATTAACATTCAAATAAGTAGATTTTGAACTAAAGCTGATTAGCCTCCATAATGTGGGTGGGCCTCATCCAATCAGTTGAAGGCCTTAAGAAAAAAAAGGACTGAGATTCCTAGACAGAGAAGGAATTTCATCTCCAGACTGCCTTTGAACTCATGACTGCAGCATTCATCTTCCCTTGGTCTTCAGCTTGCTAGTCCACCCTGTAGATTTTGGATTTGTCAGCCTCCACAATCATGTAAGTAAATTCCTTAAAATAAATTGTGTGCTTTCTCTGCTTATATATACCATCTATCAATTTTGGGTTTTTTGGAGAACCTTAATGTATTCACATAATATTTCCAATAGTACAAAGAAAACCCTAGGCATGTATATTTAGATTTGTATAGGTTTGTATGAACATGGAGAAAATTCAGGAAGAATTTCTACCGAGCTGAAAATATCGATGTGTGTGTGTGCGCGTGTGTGTGTGTGTGTGTTGAGGAAGAGGAAAATGAAAATGCAAAGTCTAGAGCAAAACAGAAAAAGCATGATATAAAAGTACAATAAAACTGCAAGTATATAAAAAATTGAACATGCATACAAATAAAGACATAAATAAACTAAATTTTAAAAGGATGAATTTGGACCAGATAGCAAAAAGTCTTTCACACCAGGCTAAAAAGTATTAATGTATCCTGTAGATAATGGAGAGTTATCAAAAGTTTAAAATACACAAATAACTATTTTAAGAGAATTTGCCGAGATATGCTCATTTCCAGGTATAAAAAGAACATAGTGTTTAGAAGCTTGGGCTTTGACATCAGGTACATCTGGGTTCAAATACCAGCTCTGCCACTTATTTAGATGTGATTTTTTATGTATTATTTAATTCTTCTGAATTTCAGTTGTCTTATCTATAAAATAGGAAGAATAATATCTGTACCACAATGTGGTTTTGAGTATCCAACAAGAGCAAATATGGAAAGCACTTAATATGCTGCACACAGGCACAGAGTTTACAGTTGCATTTGTTACAACTGTTGTTTTGCTCTTGGTAGGGTCTGGAGGCAGTGAGATTACTAAAGGGCCTTTGAAAGAGTCCAGACGAAGTTTGCAGAATAGTTAAGTGGTTGGTAGAGTAGTTGGGGATGGCCAGCGTGTCACAAAAGGGAAGATGTGTGTTTGTGCTTAGAGAGAAGAGTGGATAGAGAAGAGGGGTGGATCTCAGAGGTACAGTCTACAAGATTATCTTAATGTCAAGGATGACTCTGAAGTTTCTGGATCAAACAGTGTCTTAGTCCATTTGTGCTGCTATAACAGAATACCATGGACTGGGTCATTTATTAAAGACAGAGATTGACTTGTCGCAGTTCTGGAGGCTGGCAAGTCCAAGATCACGGCGCTAGCATCTGGTGTCTTGTGAAGGCCATCTTGCTGCATCCCCGCATGGAGCAAGGGATGGAAAGGCAGGAGAGGATGAATCCTGTGTCCTCACATGGCAAAAGAGCAAGAAAAAGAGCAAGCTAGCTCAAAACCTGAGTGAAGCTCTTTTAAAAAAAGGGCCTTAATCCCATTATCAGGGGAGCAGCCCTCATATCCTAATCACCTCTTAAAGGCCCCCGGTTTGTAATACTTTCACACCAGCAGCACGTGAATGTTGGAGGGGACACAAACCACAGCAGATAGTGATGCTAACTCATGGAGGAGGAACAACTTTGGGAGAGGAATTGGGAAGGGAAGTTTGGGAGACATTAATCAGCAAGCCCAGCATCACAGAGCTAACGTGGTCACAATTTCTGGGACTAGGTTGTAAGAAGATGAAGAAAATTTCAAAATAAAGCCGTACGTCAAAGGCATTCAGGACTGTGAAGAATCTAGAAAGAGGAACATTGAAAGAAGACATTGAATTTAGTAATTTGGGTGCAACTGTATCCTTGTGAGGGTCTGACTTCAATGGCTTTGTGAGCAAAGAATACAGAAGAAGAAATAGTAGATACTGAGTATTTTGCCAAGGAAAGTAACAGACAAGGGAAAGAGACAGATCAAAAGAGAGTTAGAATACCTTGGCCTCTGTTTGAACCCCTCCAATGGCTTCTCACTTCGCTCAGGATGAAATAAAATCCTTACCTGCAAGGTCCTACCTGGCCTGGCCCCTGCCTACTACTCCGATTCCATGGCCTGCCATTCTCTCCATGGGGGATTTTGTTCCCAGTAATTTAATAGTGGACCTTCATAACCTCAGCTTCTTGTCTACTGATTTCCAGTACTATTTTCAGTCTGTTTGGATAAAATATGAGTAATCACAAAACTTCTCTACATCTTAAACTATTGCATAATCTAAAGACAGAACTCCTAGGAGACATGTGGTGACAAGGACAGAGACAGAATCTGCAGTTGGTCCAAGGCAGAGTATGTCTGGGCAACATGAGGTACTGATATTTGGGAATCACCTCAATGCTCAAATGTCTCAGTATAAACAACTTTCATTGGCCTCTCTCTCTCCCCCCTACCCCATTCCTCTGCCTAATTTTTGACTCCAATTCTTTATTTTAAAATTTAACTTAATGCATAATAACTGTGTTTACAATGTATGCATTCAAAGTCCCCTGAAATAGACATTCATCTTTATTAATATTTTCTTTAATACCTAGGCAAAAATTCAAATTATGGGATTAAAAAAAAACAGGTAAAGAGAAATTAGGTGTGAAATGCTCACCAATTGTTTGTGATCCACTGAACATATGAGGCTGATCTGAATTCACCCAAGTACAGATGCAAACCTGTAGTCTAAGCAGTTAATCCTACTCATACCTAACACAGAAGTTTGATCCTTCCAATGTTGGCCAGTTGAGAACTAAAGTCTGTGACTCTGGTCCCAGCATTCCTACTTGCACTCGTTTTCTATTGCTGTCATAACAAATGACCACACATTTAGTTAGCAGCTTCACACAAGACAGTTTGTTATCTCAGAGCTCTGTAGGTCAGAAATGATGGTGGCCCACTTGGTTTCTCCGCTCTGAGGCCCACAAGGCAGAAGTTATCGTGTTGGCTGATCAGGCTGTGAACTGGAGGCTCATGCCCCTGTAGGGAGAATTCAGCTCTCTGAATTCTGGGGACTGAGGTCCTCATTCCTTTGCCAATTGCCTGCTGGGAGCTTCTCTCAGATCCATAAAGCCACTTGCATCCTTGTCCTTTTGGTCTTCCCATCATGGAGCCAGCAGCGGTAAGTCCAGCACGGCTCATGCTTCGAATTTCTGTCTTCCTCTTCTGCTCTCTGTCTGTAGCTGGAGAATGTTCCCTGCTTTTAAAGATTCATGGGATTAGATCAGCCCCACCCAGATAAATCAGGATGATCTCCCATGTTAAGGTATAGAACCTTAATTAGATCTTCAAAGTCCCCTTTGTCATATAATGGGACATAGTCACGGCTTCCAGGGATGAGGGCATGGACGTCTTTGAAGTTCATTCTGCTGACCTCACTGCTGCTCACAGCTCAGAAAACCACTACCATAAACTCACTGCATGATGCATCTCATCATTCAACCCACGTTAGCTTGAAATTTCACAGTCCGCCTTGCTTCTGCAGGTCTCCTGCCTCTGTTACTAGCAAAATATGTGCTGCCAAGAACTCTGAAGAGTCAGATTTCTTGTATAATACAGAGAGAATAAGCCCTTTCCTGGAAAAAAGAACCTAACCACAAAAGAAAATTTTTAAAAATGTAATGTTTCCTGGCCTTTTATTTTGTCCATAGCAAGTTGAAAGCAAACCTTAATAATAGTTAACATTCTTCATGATTAGCTCTATAATAATTCCTTCATCTTATTATTAATATTACAGCAATGTATTTGAGTAGTGTCAAAAAATTGAAAACCTACGTGAATTGTGCACAAATAAAGAAAGAAATGATTTAAAATAATAATTCCTAGCTCCAAAACTCTATTTTTTTCATCTATTTACTTTTAAATCCAGTCCTACATATAAGCACGCCATTGCCATGTGTAAAATTGTCATTAAATGATATACTTTTTACAGATGGAAGGGAATCCTCTCAGCTTTGATGGGAGTTATATAATAGAAATCACACGAAAAAGAAGACCAAAGTGAAATGGAACAGTTTCCAAATAGGTTGGAAGCAAGGAGTAATGATATTAAATTATCACCTAGGAAACCAGAGGTTTAAATTTGTAAAGATTTCACCATTAAGGTCAGTTAGAGTTTAGTGTCAAGATTTAAAAAAAAACATGTGCATTTGCCTCACTGCACCAAGGAAGAGAAAGTCACAGAAAACAGAGCAAGACAGCAAAAAGGACGCTGCCCTGGGCCGATTCCGTAGCTGTTGGAAGTCAGCACACGGGAAAGGCAGGGCTGCTTGGGTACATCAATGCCCCTGCTCACTCTCAGCTCTCTTTATAAATAGACAAGTGACAGTCAGCATTGTGGCTACAAATGCCATTACTTAAATGAGCACATGCCAGTGAATGCATATGCCTTTGAAAGTCTATACGATGTTCTAATTCAGAAGTGAAACTCTTCTAGGTCTGTGACCCTAAGTAATTGTTCTTCTACTGGATGCCAAAAAAAAAAAAAAAAAATCACATAAGCTCATTTTAGACACTTCAGGGACAGTGATACTTTTATGAGGCTAATAAACCCATCTCTTAAAATGTTGTCATTTTATGTAAGTGGAAGTTTTGCTGAAACCATATAACCTTTTCTAGAGTCTACATTGACTTATTCTTTGTATTGAAAACTTTGCAACGTGCTGTGGCCAAAAGTAATAAAGTTCAGGTTTAAATGTGAGCTACTGACGAGTGCCACATGTCACCACGGCCACAGGTTGACTACTGTAGACAGTGGGAATTCCTCAGATAGCCCTGGAGCAAAGAACATTCAAGGCATGGAAGATTTTACCATTATTTTTTAAAATATGATACCAAATATATTTTTATTCTATCTGAAGTTATAAATTCAATCAGAACATCAACAATGACAATCCCATCCAAAGTTACCCTTATCATTACATACAGTTTTGTGCTCATTGTTGGGAGCTATAGGTTGCAGCAGCTCTCCATCAAGGTCAAGGCCAAAGGGCAAAGAGAGCCCAGAATCACTTTACATTAGGGCTGGAAAGGATCTTAGAGATTCTGTAGTCCAGATCAATCCCCAGGTTTCAAGTACGTAACAAAGAAACTACCAATCTATAAATGCAACAAGCCTTACGTTACCACACACATACGTATTCATACACATACATATATACGCACATACCCATGTACATATAATATACTTATATGTGCAGTCACACTCACATATTACATTTGAAATTATATTTAAATCATTTGTGTTCCTTTCTCCTTCCCAAGATAATAATCAGGGTCTTTGCGCTCCACTGGCTTAGAATAAGCTTAAACTTCTTCCTGGATTTTATTTCCTGAAACCCTAAACTTCTTGGGGGGATTAAGTTATGGGGGATGAGAGGCGTTTGCTTTAAATCAAAAGAAGGAAGATTTTCCATGCTGAGAAAGATAAGCAAGTCTCATGAGATTGTACAGTGGACGGGAAGAGAAACAGAAACAACAGGGTGGAGGGCTCTCTAGCTTTCTAGTGTGTCTGTCATGTCTGGGCAGGTGGGGCCTACCAGCAGGACTTTGGACTTGGCAAAGGTTGCCATGGCCAAAGAACCAGCAGACGAGGCAGCTATACAAGGGCCACGTGGTTGAAGACTCAGTATTCCAGTGACAAACGAGTGGGCAGACCATTGGAGGGCTCTCTTAGGACCAGTGGGGACCCCAAGAGCAACTGATGTTAGATTTATTACTCTACTCACAAATCATTTTTGTGACATTCAGAGCCAGATTCAAGTTGCTTTTTAAAAAGTAGACATTTCATATTCACCAGAATGAATGAAGCTATGCTGATATCTGCTATAAACAGCACATACAACTACTCTGAAATGTACATAGATGCTCTTGGGGAGAATCTAAGGAAATTTAATTAAAAGGAGTTCTAAGTTTGTAGTCCTTTAGGTCTCATCAACTTTTCAATCAACGGACACTAGAATTACACCGTCACCACGCTGGGTCCCCATGATGACATGGAAAAACAGACCCTCCTGCTAGGTTGGGAATCCTACTCTTCTCCATGCGGCTCATTTTTCAGGAGAAGCAGCTGAGACTTGGCAGGGGTAAGTCAGAGCTGTGACAAAACCCAGTGAGGACGGGAGTCTGGCCGTGGCTTTCCCTCCTGGAGTGGTCAGAGTCCTGCTTTTCTAACTCTCTTTCCTCTGCTTTCTAGAAAAATCACCAAGCAGCACATCCTTGTGCATCCTCCCCTTTCCTTGTCTGATCCCTGATGCTGCCCTTGCTTGAGGTCCCTTGACTTCCTTTCATCAGATTGAGATGTTTAAAATGTTTTTGCTACATACATGATACGATTTCATTTCCACTCTGTATTCTTAAATCAGAAGGATTTCTTTTCACCATATCTATATCGGTTCTCTGTAAATACATATATATACAAACAAACACACGTGTGTATTTAAATCTAAGTTGCTTTCCTTTTCAAATATATCACAACTGGTTCTTCGTGAAATTCTTGAGAAAAGATTCCCTTTGCCTTCCCTAACAGTGGAGAGAGATGGCATGCATTCCACTCACACTAGATGTTCTTACGGGCAGCGTGGTTTCCTAACTAGCTGGGCATCAGAAACATGCAAACCATTTATGATAAAATGCGGTTTCCTAACTAGCTGGGCATCAGAAACATGCAAACCATTTATGATAAAATGCAGATTCCTGGGAACAGCCCTAGAGTTTCTGATTCAGTAGCTTTAGGTGGACCCATCATGCCCAGTGATTCTGATACAGAGATAGGCATGAGGACCTCTGCCCTAAGGCACACAGGCATAAACAAATTTGCAAAGCTGTTTTAATTACAGCTAAAGATCATCATTATTAATGACGGAGCTCTGCTTCCAGCAAATGCCTTCCTTAATTGACCATTTGAGTACCATTCTCATGTCTCGGGCTTCCTATTTATTTAATCCTGCCCTTTTTTTCTCTAATAAACAAAGTGAACTGATCAACTGTATTTGACAAGATGTTCAGAAGAGGCAACAAAGGAAACCCTTGTAGCCCCAGGACTAAAATTTACGGACCCCTGAAGTCCATGACAAGTTAATAAAGCATGCAGTTTCTGTTTCTGATATCACAATGTATTAAGCATTTGAAAGCACTGCAAAATCTTGTGTGAATTTCATTTAACAAACATTTACGGAAAGGCTGCTATGTTTGACGTACTCTAGCAGGTACCGGGCCTACACAGGTGTGTTAATCTTTGACTCTCCCTTCCTGAAGATCACAATTTTGTGGTGAAGAGGAAGATAGTCTCTATTTGCATCTCTGCATCTGGTTTTTCCCCCACAGTGGTATTGCCAGCTGAAATTCTTTGAAATTCTTATTAAAATGCTGTTGGAACGAAATAACAGAATTTAGGCCATGATTACTCTTCCCTATGCTATTCTGGGAGACTCCAAAAAATGGAAATGAGGAGCTGGTAGCACTTCAAACAAAATTACCTTAGCCTCTAACGGCCAGCCCAGCTCTGTGCTAGGGTTAATTTTGTCTAGAAGATGTTAACCATGGAGCAAACCATGCTGTTTTCCTCCAAAGGCTGCCGAATGATCCTGGATGCTAGAACAATGAGGCATATGTGGGTTGTTCTTTTTAATTAAAAACCTTTAATGGGATGGACTTTCAGGCATTTACTTGTTGTAAATGCTAGAGTTTGGTCCACCTCATTTTCTGAAGTCCAATTTGTAAATTGTGTCTCAAAATAGCCTCCTGGTTTGAGCACACAACAACAAAAAATCACAGCAGTCTCTGAAGGATGGATTTATAGGCTATCCAGCTTAGAAAGTAAGCAAGATTGCAACGTGTCTGTTGTACGTACGAATGCTTGTAAGTACCTGGAAATTGGCAGAGGACTCCTGGGAGGACAGAGAAAGGCCAAGCAAGCATGGTCACATTGGGAGACCTTAGGCCCTCCAAGCTGTGAGTTAGAACAGGAGTCTTCTGATCAATCCAGGGAATGAGAAGGTCATAGCCAGAGAGCTGGGAGGATGAGAAAACCCAGTATGAGCACCTGTTCAGCAGCTAGTGAGGTGTGAAGCTCAGCCGTGTTTAGGAGAATGCTACCCCGATATGAACTTGCAGAAATATTCCTTGGGAGGGATTGGTGCAACAACACTCTATCAACCAAGTGCTACTCCAGATGATTTTAGGGCAAGCACTTCACTTTCCCTTATTTCAACACAGAGCCAAGGTCCTTGCCCCAAGAACAGGGTGAGCACAGAACATTTCACGAGAACTAGAATCAGGGGTCCTCAAACTTTTTAAACAGGGGTCCAGTTCACTGTCCTTCAGACCATTGGAGGGCTGGACTATAGTTTTAAAAAAACTATGAACAAATTCCTATGCACACAGCACATATCTTATTTTGAAGTAAAAAAACAAACAGACAAAAACACCCACGTGTGGCCCGCGTGTTGTAGTTTGAGGACGCCTGAACTAGATGCTACTGAAGTTCCCTCTAACCTCAGAATTTGGATGGATGGTGATGGCATGCAGAAATGAGAACTGGTTCCCAGAAAATATAACCCAATGACAGCTTTTAGCACATTTCCAACATCAGTCCTTCTTTCTAGATTGAAGATTTATATATCTGAAGGCTTCCATTGATAAAATGTAAATTATAGCAAAAATGAACCTATTTATTCATTTGTTCTACCAACACTTATTACAAGCTGACTATAAAGAATTGTATCAACAATAATATTAAGTTTTATGTTGTCTATTTTATTTACTCATTCATTCCTTTAACACGTACTTTTTGAGCACTCTCTATGTGCTAGGTCTGTGCCAGGTTGTGGAGATACAGAAAACAGACAAAAACTTTGCACTCCCAGAGCTAACAATTTAGTGAGGAAGACATTGGGTTAATAATGACAAGCAATGAGTAATTACAAACCATGACATGTATTAGGTGGGATGGGCTCAATTATGCTGTGGCTATGGTCTCAACATTTTATTTCTTGTGACAACAAAGGTATATTTCTTATTCATGAAAAGTCCACTGTGGAGCCATGCAACTCTTCAGGGCAGACAGTGACTGTCCTCCAAGTAGTAACTCAATATATATGTGAACAATAAAAGCAAGAGAAGATGGAGATATTTAGACATGTGGGGTGACGGAGAGGATGGTGTTAAGGATGACCTCTGACATGGCTAACTGAACAGATAATGGTGTCACTCACTAATATAAAATGCTAGAAGAGACCTATAATTTGGGGCAGATAGCATGTGTTTTATGTGTGTTGCAGGAGATACTTGAGTTCAATTTTAGACATACTGCACTTGAGATTCCTTTAAGACATTCAAATAGAGATGCTGGTGGGCATTTGGGGTTCAGAAGTGGTGTCTTGCTAGAGTTGGGAAGCTGGAGGTTGTGAGGATGTGGGAGGAAACTGAAGGCAGGAGCATGTATAAGAATTCCTATGGAGATGCTACAAAGTCAGACGGGGAGATGGCCTGGAACTGAGCCTGGGGGGGCTCCAACATTTATTAGTGTATCTTGCAGAGGATATTGAGAAGGAAAGGGACCAAAGAGATGGAGAAGGTGATATCTTAATGGAGTCTTTCTAGGATGAGTGTTCAACAGAGAAAATCCTGCTGAGGTGTCAAGTAGAATGGGAATGAGGCCTGTATTCTGGACATGACAGCACAGGTCACAAGTCACTCAGCACGGATATGTCGGAGGTACAGTGGAGACAGAAGCTTTACCTTCAGTTGGCTGAAGGAGAATAAAATTAAGGAGATTTAAAGATGGTGGGTCGAAAATAGACTTTTACTCCACTCACTTCCAAAACCCCAAACGAAATAATTTTTAAAAGGCATAAACTCACAAAGAGAAGAAAAAGAGAAGACAGAAACCACTGGCAACCCTAGAAAGGTGGATCCTAAACTGGTAGGCAAAACAGAGCATCAGCATAGTTATATCTCGGAACCCACCGGAAGTCTCAAGAAATTGTGACACTGGGTTCCTTTGGGAGAAGGAATGAATGGGGTTGCTAAATATAGGAGGATTGGCTAAAAATATTTTAAAAGCAGATAAGTCTTTATTTGTCCCTTTTCATACAACTGCCCCTCCCCCATCCCAACACACAGTGTGAGGTTTAGTCTCTGCAAAGGATAAAACAGAGGATCTCTAGACTGGCAGACCCTGGACACAGCTGAACATAGAGTACAATGTTGAAGAATGGAGAATTAAGTCCAAGGTTATTTATGAAATTTTGAGACCCTTAGCCCTCTTCCTTGATGTATATTATATCCAGGCTTATATAGTTAGGAAGAGATTGGTTGAATCTTCTTTGGCTAATCTGCCCAGTACAAGAGAAAAGACTAAAGGAAACAGGTTAACCATCATCACCCTACATGGAAGAACAATCAACAAGAATCTCACCTTAGCATCCTCCTTCTCTCCAATCTCTTGCTGAGTATCCCCACTGGCCAAATCCAATTGGGATCATCAGCCTCCCAGGGTAGAGAGAAGACTGAGAAAGGACAGAGTAGATCTGGAAGGACCAATGGAAGACATTCTCCTTCAAGGGCAAGACCTTAAGGAGGGCCAAGTAGGGATGCATGCTTCCAGAAACTGACAGAAATCACTTGGGAGAAGAGTCAGACAGAAAGGCAGAAAAGAAAAAGTATTGATTTTTAAGTCATCTCTGTTGAGATTGATTTAGAGTAAAAATCATCTATTAGGGCTGGAAGTTGGAAAAAAACTTAAATACTCAAAAGAATAACTTTCTGGTTTGTAGATCCTATTTTGAAAGAAGGAATATTTTGAGTTATCTACCAAATTACTTTTACATAAGATGTCAGTGTTTTGCTTGATTTAGGCATTTTAATAAAATGATAAAAGAGTATTTAGATGCCCAGAGTGTAATTCTACCACATATGATGAAAGGTATATGTAGTAAGAAAGACAAAATCAAAATCATTCAAACCCCAAATTATGTTTTTGACCAGTAAACTTGAAACATTCACACAGACAACATTTGACCATTTATTCCACTTTACAGCTAACCCTATGTGCTTTCATGCTTTCATGTTCTGGGGGCCTCCCTCAACTTCTGCCCAGTGACTTTTGTTTTTGAAAATACTCTCAAAAATCAAGCCAATTTTTTGCTTGTCCTTTGTCAGAAATAAACATTTCTTAGAACTTTCTGAGTGCCTACCACTTAATTCCTCTCACATCAGTGTTCAAACATAGAATAGTTGTGACAAACTTGCATGCAATAGATCTAAAGATTCCAATTATAATATTTTTTAAAATTTTAAAACACTATGGGGGTACTAATGTTTTGGTTACATATATTGATTTTGTTATGCTTGAGTCAGGATTATTAAGTGTGCCCTTCACCTAGATAGTGTTCATTGTACCTATTAGGTAGGTTTTTACCCACCTTCCCCTCCCCCTTCTCCCGATTGATTTCCACTGAGTTTTACTTCCCTCTGTGCACATATGTGCCCATACGTTAGTTCCAATTTAATAGCAAGTACGTGTCGTATTTGCTTTTCCATTTTTAAGATACTTCACTTAGGATAATGGTCTCTAGTTCCATCCAAATTGTTGCAAAAGGCCTTAAATCATCCTTCTTCATGGCTGGGTAGTATTTCACAGTATTAATATACCACATTTTGTAAATCCACTCATGAATTGATGGGCATTTGGGTTAATTCCACATCTTTGCAATTGTGAACTGTGCTATAATAAACATTCGAGTACAGTGGTCTTTTTGATAGAATGACTCCTTTTCCTTCAGGTAAATACCCAGTAGTGGGATTGCTAGATCAAATGGTAGGTCTACTTTTAGTTCTTTGAGGAAACTTCATACTGTTTTCCATGAGGTTGAACTCATTTGCAGTCCCACCAATAGAGTATAAGTGTTCCTTTCTCTCTGCATCCATGCCAGCATCTACTGTTGTGGGACTTTTAAAGAAAAGCCATTCTAACAGGGGCAAGATGATATCTCACTGTGGTTTTAATTTGTATTTCCCTGATGATTAGTGATATGAAGCATTTTTCATAGATTTATTGGCCAATTGGTGATTTGTCTGTCTTCTTTTGAAAACCTTCTGTTCATGTCTTTTGCCTACTTTTTAATGGGACTGTTTGATGTTTTCTTGCTGATTTGCTTGAGTTCTTTGTGGATTCTGGTTATTAGCCCTTTATCTGATGTATATATATAATTTTCAAGCTATTTCCAAAAGTCCATTTGGAAACTCTTCTGCTTGAAAATGTTTAATTCCTTCTTGAGCACCAAACTCACTTATATCATCATGTTAAGGCACTAACATTTCATGCAGCACCCTATAATTAAAAGTTTGTTGCATAGTGTGGTGCTTAAGAACATACACTTCAAAGTAGTTCAGTTCTGAGTTTAAATCTCATCTCTATTTACTGATGAAATGGGTGATGATGGGCAAAGTATTTCTTAGCCCCTTAAGTTTTTAATGAGGATTAAATCAGAGAATATGTGTGTAGCAAAATGATTATTTTGCCTACCCAGAACTCCCTCCATGTCACTACCAACTATTTTAGGAACTGACTTTGTTGCTGACTTATCCTTATAATAACAATGATTGTTCCAAAGGTGAGCACCTGACCCAAGCTCAGCCAATTATCATTGTCTCTGGGAATCTGGAGAGCAGCCTGGTTATCCATTCTCAGGAGCTGTTGGCAGACCATTTTTTTCCTATCAAGTAGGTTAGAAAACAGAAAACTGTCTGCAATAAGAAGGAATAAAGCAGATATGCAGAGATAAAAATATAGAGTCCTAATGGGGTGGGATTCCAGCTGTATCTAAGGGTTAGCTAGAGTCCTGTCCTTGCATCTGTGAGACTCCCCAATATTCTAATAAAAAATTACCCATTAAGTCTTAATTAATTCAAGCTGGTTTTCCATTTCTTGCAACCAAGAATCATAATACTTATTAGGACATAATAAATAGAAGCTATTATTTTTGAGTCACACATTGGCTTTTCTTTTACAAATTTCTAAAAGAAAAAAGAATAAGAAGAATTAATAGGAATAGAGAGTTAACTCTGTCTTCACCATGAATAGTACACAGAAAAAGGCAAAAATAAGTCAGATCATCCCCACATATAATGCATTTAGTGTGAAATAAGTTGAGTGCTTTACAGCATGCATTAACTATTTTGGTGCATTAAAGAAATAGCATTAATGTGCATCAAGGACTATGTGCCACTTTACTGTCACCCACCAATGCCAGTTACATACACCTTGCTGTCCCTTGAACAGGACCAATTTGTTCCTATCCCAGAGCTTTTATAGTTGTTTCTTCTTTCTGGCATGATCTTCCCTCTGGTCTTCATATCATAGGCTCCTTCTCAACATTCAGGTTTGAACACAACCTTACAAAACAACCTATCACTTTTGTAATAGGAATTGGTGAACAGTCTTAAATTTATCACAAGGAACTAATAATAATAATATTAGTGCTTACCATATGCTAATCACTGCTTTAAAGTTCTATATTCATATCTTAATCTTCATGTCAACTGCCTGTAGTATATACCATTATACAGGAACAAATGGAAATATAGACAGGTTAAGCAAATTGCCCAATGACCTATAGCTAGTAATTGGTGGACCTGAAATTTGAATTCAGGTAGTCTGGCTCCAGAGTTCATACTCTCGGCCACTATTCTATGGTTCCTCTTGAAAGGGAAGGTGGCAAAAATGCAAATACCATTTGTAATATGAAGAAAGTAATATTTGAGTAATATGACTCAAATACCATTTGAGTAATATGAAGAAAGTCAATCATTATCAACTTTGTTGAATTCTTCCTACCTAGGAAACGTAAATATTTTATATTGTCTTAGTGATTAGGACCATTTCCATGAGTTTCTTTTTAGAGTGAAGATGATCTGTAAATACTTAGGAATTAGGGAGAATGTATTATAACTGACAATAAACAGGCCTACATCAACCAAAAAACATCTAAAATGTACTGGGTGAAAAAGTTTCATTCACAGAAGTTCAATCATGTTTTTATATGACATATTTGAAGATAATATAAAAGGATCCCTAACTCTTCATTCTATATTGTATCCGTCTACTAACCCTATCACTTGTAAAACCATATTCTATAATTTCTAAGAAAAATAAAGACTTCCATATCAAGATGAAGAATAGTTAGTGGGGTCACATTCATTCACCCTTCTCTACCTTCTCAATGAAATACAATAACATTGAAAGAAATATAATTACATGAGCACTAGAAATAAGGAATACTGGTCAATAATATACCAGGTGCACTAATCAAGCATGGACAGAAACCAAGAAGGAGACATTAGGAGATTTCCATCATTGCCCAGGGAACAGGCCGACCTCAGGTTTGGAAACATTCTCTGGTCAAAATGAGGGCAGCCATCAACTAAAATCAGGAGCTGAGTTCTACAGTGGCTGGGGCCCTTTCTTGCCCATTTCTACCAATTAAAAGTATGCCTTTCTTTTC
Organism: Mirza zaza; assembly: GCA_008750895.1. Taxonomy (NCBI): domain Eukaryota; kingdom Metazoa; phylum Chordata; class Mammalia; order Primates; family Cheirogaleidae; genus Mirza; species Mirza zaza. Next base: position 48,103 of record VSMD01020673.1, read on the forward strand.
CATACCCATCTGGACATGTAAGATTTCAATAAAACAATCTGATTGGTGTGGGGGATCATGCGGTGGCATCAATTGTGGAATACAAAGACAGATTGTGGTGGCACATCCATCCAGGGACACAAGATCTAGTGTAAGATGAGAAGGAGAAGAAAGAGTTGTGAGAGTCATCAGAGCTGGGGAAGTAATAGACTTTCTTGTACTATTTCTAGAAAAAAATGATCTGCCTCCTGTGGCCTGTTAGGAACCAGGCTGCACAGCAGAGGGGAGTAGGAATCCAGAGAGCAAAGCTTCATTTGTGTTTACAGCTGCTCCCCCCATAGCTGCCCATCATCGTCCCCTCCCGCCATCCATGCAAACATTGTCTTCCATTAAACTGGTCCCTGGTGCCAAAAGGGTTGGGGACCACTGCTCTATAGGATACCTCAGATGACCCCAAATCAACTTCTCTTCACATTGAGAGATGATGGGAGAGTAAAAGATCCTTCCTGCAGCGCAGTTATGCAGTATATAAATGACCTCCAGTCTTGGGAAAGAGAAAAGGATTTGTATAAAATAACTCCGGGTATTACATGAGAGAGAAATTCTAACAGTGACCAGGTGAACAGTGAGAGACACCAAAAAGCACTCACACACCCTGTATGTCATCAAAAGTAGACCTGAGGAGCGACCTCCTCATTAAAGATGAGCAAACAGGAAAAAAATAAAACCAACAGAAAAAATTCTGCCACCCAAAGGGAGAGAAATGTCATATTCGAGATGAAGAAGAACTATATGCCTCAAAAAAAGGTCTACTACGGGATTCACAAGAAATTGTCACCAATATCAGTTTTGTGTTCCCCATCTTTAAGCAGGCTATGAAACAAGAAAAGAAAAGAAGATAGCAAGAAATAAATAAGAAGCTGTCTGACACACAGGAAGAGAAGAAAAGGGAACTAGATAAAATGAAGGTAGTAGAAGAAAACTAGAAATGTATTGGCAGAATTAAAAATCTGTATATAAAATTCTCAAAGGAAGAGAATTGAAAATGCAGAGAAATCAACACAGTGTGAAAAAAAAGTTGAAATGATTTCCCAGAACCCAGAGAAAAAGAATGGAGATGAACATAGTGACAGAGAACACAACAAATAAGAAAGGGAAAAAAAATCCCCTATGTATGTATACTTGGTAGCCCTGAGGATGCAAGAAGAGCAAAGAGTAGATTATTGAAACATAATCAAAGTCATAATAGGATAGAATATTTAGGAGTTTAAGAAAGTTCTAATGCAATAATATATTAAGTAATCATGTAATTAGAAAAAAAGATATCTTACAAAATTAACAAAAAAAAGAAAATCTAAAACCTGAAATAGAATGAAACAAAAAAACAGGAAAGCAAGTTGTCAATAAACATATAAATCTGTTATCTTCCTTGTCATGAAAGAAAATATCGTAAAAGGTGTCATTTTTTCATTTGTGATGTTGATTTAAAAGTTTTAAACTCATTTTTCTCAACTGTAGGAGTTTTGTAACAAAATGTGTACTGTATTCTCATATATCAATGGAAAAATCATTATAAACTTACTGAAAGAAAATCTGATATTGTTTTTCCAAAGTCTTAAACCTTTTAATCCTGTAACCACACTTCTAGGAATTTAGCTTAAGTAAGCAGAGAAACAAAGATACATGTACGATGATATTCAACAGGAAAACGAGAAACAATCTCCATATGCTCAGCAATTATTAAACAAATTACAGTGTGTCCCAGTTACAGACACGGAAAAGATATGCACTGAGATTCATCCAGTGAATGCTGGGGTTTGCCTAGCAGATGCAGCAGAAAGCAGAACAAGAGAGTTAGGGCTGCTGGTAGCGTTGGGTGGAAGGAATGGCTATGAAGGCTGAGTGAGGTGAGCAGGAACGCATGGAAAGAGTTGCCTCATCCACAAGGAGCACATCTGGAAGACAACAGCCTGTAAGATGAATTAGTTGAAGAACCTGTACATTAAAAATAATCGAGTGAGATTGCTGAGAGGTGAAAGTGTGATTTCAATGGTGAAAACCATTGGGATTGGCCTTGGGGTTCAAAGTGAAAACCTGGGAATGGCCTTTGAGTACACGCATGGTTCAAGGAGAGTGGCAAAGAGCCTTGGGGTGATTAAATTACCAGGGTCATGAGTGAACCATTTCTATGGACACTGAAATTATTCTGGAGGAAGGCAGGACATTGGAGGGAAAGAAGTTCTGTGAACCAGGTGCCAAAATATGTAAATGAAGGTGGTGCGCGAGCTCTATAGGGATGCCATAACAAAGTGCCACAGACTGGGTGGCTTAAACAACAGTGATTTATTGTCCCATCATTCTGGAGGGTAGAGGTCTAAGATCAAGTGCAGAGCAGGTTTCTTCTGAGGCTTCTCTGCTCAGCGTATAAATGGCCATCTTCACCCTGTGTCCTTACATGGTCTTGCCTCTGTGTGTGTGTGTCCTAATCCCCTCTTGTTATAAGGACACCAGTCCTATTGTATTAGGACCCTCCCTAAAGACCCTGTTTTAACCTCTTTAAACCCTGTTTAATAACCTCTTTAAAGACCCTATTGCTAAATACTTTCACATTTTGAGCTACCAGGAATTAGGACTTCAACATATGAATTTGGGGGCAGGTGACACAATTCGGCCCATAGCAAGGGTTGACCAGGAGCTTAACAAGTGACAATAACTAGGGGGAACAGAGGGGGGCGTATCAAATGAGATAAGCATAAAGGGAGGAGAAATGACTGCCAGGGGCAGTGTGATGTGAGGGGACATCGTTTCCACCTCCCACCCAGCTGCCCGTGGGGCAGAGGGGAGACAAAAACCATTCTTAGTGGTTCCTAATGGTGACCCAGGTGAGGCTAGCAGATAAAAGGAACATTTAGTAAAAATGGTAAAGGTGTAGCAGAAAGAAATTTCCTTCAAAATAGTATAGCATTAGATAGAGTCATACTTTTTCATATCCCCCCCCTGCTCTAAACACATGCCAACGTGATCAAATAGAAAAAGAGCCAACAAAAACAACATGGCCAGGCTTTTAAAGAAATAAATCTCACCTTGTGTCAGGAAAAGAGCAGAAATATCAAAGCCTAAGGCTGCAGCCCTGTTGGGTGCTAACACAGAGGCTGGGAGGGGTGGGGTGGTTATCTCCTGGGAGGAAAATGCCCCAAGGGTTGAGGATGGTTTCGTTGTTCTTCTTAGAGGAGCAAAAAGAAATCACTTCATTTTTGTGAAGTTTACTAATGAGTGCCACTTTCTGTTTCAGCCTTCATATTCTTTTTGCTATTATTAGCACATGGTCTGGTTTATTACTCTCTCCTCTTGAAATGTTTTCTTCACTTTTCTTCCTGAATGACACTCCTTGCTAGTTCTCCTTGCATTTCATTGACCTCTCCTCTATTTTTATGGGTTCCTCTTCGTCTCCCCTACCTCTATGTGCAGGTGGGCACAGACCAGAGCGCAGCCCTCAGACCTGTTTATTCTCTTCTAGTACATTCTCTTCCTCCTTGACTTTTATTTAGTCTCAGGGCCTAAGTACCCCATGCCCCAACTCCCAAATGCCAGGGCGTAGATTCAACTTCCTACTTTCAAATATTTCAAAATAGTTATTTGAATATTTAATCAAAGTTATTTTATGAGTATATTTGAATACTGGATTCTTGCTCTCTGTCCCTGCCTGCCAGCCCTTCCCTTCCCACCTCCATGGCACAAATCTCCTCCTGCAGTCCCTACCCTCTTAGCAAACGGCAACCCAACCCTTTGAAAAACAGTTATCAGAGTTGTCCTTGATTCCTCTCTTTCTCTCACGTCCCTCATGCGATCCACTTAGTCGTGTCTTCAAATCACATCTCATCACCTCCATTGTCCAGCGAGGACTTCCCTGATCATTTTATATGAAATAACACTGTCCCCAAATTCCTCATTCCCCTTTCTCTGTTTTATTGTTTTCTCCATAGTACTGAACCATCTCCTTACATACTATGTGTTTATGTTTCATTGTCTCTATGCTCTACTAGAATGTCAGCACAGAAGGGCAGGGACTTTGTTTTGTTTACTGCTGAACCCCTAGCACTTAGAAGAATGCCTAGAATACACTGAGAGCTCAAAAAATATTGTAAAAAGAATGAATAAACCTGGTGTTGGGTGTTGCACCTTTCTTTGAAGTAGCTGGCTCATACGGAGGTGAGCACATATGCATGGAGGGAAAGTCTTGCCTCCAGGAATTGAGCCAAAGTGGATCTGCAACATTCCCATGTTGCCATGGATCAGAAAGCTCAACACATGGGTATGAGACCTGGTTCTGGAGCAGGCGCCTGGGTGAGCAGATAGAAAAGATGAAACAAAAGCCAAACTTTCCCACGCAAAATGAGCTTACAAAGCTAAATTCCAAAACATAGAAAGAAAACTAATCCTAACAGAGACAGCCAAAAAAACCCAACAATAGGAACATGAAATCTCTATTCTTGAAATATATTTTATGAAATAGTCAAAAAACAACCTTAAAGGGAGATAAATCAAGACATAAAATCCATATAAACTATGTTTATATATAAGCTATCCATAACAATAAACTATGAAACAAAACGGATGGTACTAAAACAAATAGATTTTAAAAGATCTACTTCGACATATTAGAAATAAAAAAATATGTATTTAAAAATAAAGAGACACAGATCGACAGGCTATATCACTTATCTAATAGAAATTCCAGAATCTATAGAAAGGTCACTAAAGCAATGTTGAAGACTGAGTAGGTAAGAATTTCCAAGAATTGGCCGGGCGCGGTGGCTCAAGCCTGTAATCCTAGCTCTCTGGGAGGCCGAGGTGGGCGGATCGTTTGAGCTCAGGAGTTCGAGACCAGCTTGAGCAAGAGCGAGACCCCATCTCTACTATAAATAGAAAGAAATTAATTGGCCAACTAAAATATATATAGAAAAAATTAGCCGGGCATGGTGGCACATGCCTGTAGTCCCAGCTACTCGGGAGGCTGAGGCAGCAGGATTGCTTGAGCCCAGGAGTTTGAGGTTGCTGTGAGCTAGGCTGACGCCACGGCACTCACTCTAGCCTGGGC